>JAGDQP010058343.1:0-12574 GCA_022664845.1 Lepisma saccharinum
TTTTTGAAAGTAGAAAAGAAGAAAAGGTAATGCTCCTTTAAAATTAAATTGAGGTGGTCGGGTTTCGATCAAGGGTCCACTAGCACACTGGCCAGATGTTCTCGCCACTCAGCTACGAAGGCGGATGGTGCTTATGGCTTTCCGAGTGATATTTATAGCTAGGATTTTACTGCGAAGGAGGTTAATCATTACCGTTAACATGTTTTTGTTTTTACTACAAGGAATGTCCCGTGAAAAAAAGGAGAGATACATTTGCTACAGTGTAAAGATTTATGCCCAACTTAATCTCTCTTTAAGTCAATGCAATCCTTGCTGTCCTCGGTCTACCAGTGAACTGTTTACAGGGTAAAAGCAATATAGACACTCAAAATGTCAGGGTGTTCAGTGACAAGCAAGTAACGTTACTCCTGTTATTGGATTATAGAATATCCAACCAAGGCTTCAACTTCATCCACAAAACTACGTAACCTAAAAATTGCCAGTTTACCTTACACTTGGATCAGTAAATGGCCGAATTTTAAGCGTAAAATAAGTTGAACGTTCACCGACAAAACACTTTAGTCAGTTTGAACCCATTTTCAGTTAACGATAAGTTATTAAAAAAAACAACTTTAAAATGGAGTTAAGGTTAACAATGTTTCCACGAAAGGGTTTACACTATATCCACATTTAGGAGTAAATACAACAAAACGCTAATTTTGGACTTTTATTTCTCCATAAAGCGGAGTATCTTTCATCCATTTCGTGTTTCCACTTTTTACAGTGTACCATATTTTAGAGATCCCATTCTCTGTTACGTCTTCTCCAGACTAATTTTCTCCCATCAACACTATTTTATATAATGCACTTGCTTTCTTCTGACCACATAAGTTTGTCCCTGCAGTCATTATTCCTTTTAAAATGCAGTTTCATTTGCAAATTGATAACACTTTTGTCTGACTGGATTTACTCTAAAAATTGTTTGCTCATTGAAATCCTTGCTGCACGTAACGCCATCTATAATCCATTCTCTCACACATACACTAACGCAACCCGACTGTCAATTATCTACACTCACCTACGCTTGCTCCCGAACAGGGGGCAGAAAGTGTGTGTCCACTGGGTTACACTACTTGAACTGGGCCGGCCATCCGAGCAATTGAAGTATAACCTGCACCACCCATTTGAACGCAAAAGTACGCTAGTGTGCATTAGTACAAGAAGTGCAGCCCGTCCATACAAACTAATTAAGTACTCTCTAGACAATTCTCACTTACACGATGGGTCCTCATTTTTGGTAGGCAGACTCAAACATGGAAGAGCAGATGTAGTTGGTGATGTTGAATGTCCTGCAATGGACTATGGAATCTAGTATTTACAGAAGACATAATGAACATATTTCAGTATAAGCACATTTTGTAGGAAAACTTTAAAGAAAGCGCTGACTAGTGACAAGTAGGCTTATGAGAGTAGTTTTACTTCCAACAAGACAATAACCAGAAAACTTCATTATCGTCTCCCATCGCCAACCCAAGGATCGATGTACCTAATAGTACAAATGAATTGAATTGAATTTTATTTATGACCTATAGGCACCTAAGGCTCAGTCCGGAATTTTAGACCTGTTACTACTAACGAGAATCCAGATTTTCATTATGTCTACAGAAAATGGAAGTCGATAAGATTCAAATGAGCTTCAGCGAAATTAACGGAAAACTATGGAACATAAATATAGTAGCTGTAGATCGACACTGGCGCCATCTGTTCTCTGTAGAGTTATTCCTTGTTCCAGAAGATTAAGAAGGACTACCATTTCACAAATTGGACGTCATTGGTGCTGAGCACTTAAACATCATAGCCAGTGTCGGACTGGCCTCCCCGGGACCCCGGCTGGAAGAACCGTTTAGGGGCCCCACGGTAGGAGTCATATACATCCCGTAAAATACGGGATCGTCCTTTTCTCATAGTTCTGTCCCGGTGTCCCAAAAACGTTTGTCGTAATGCTAAAATGTCCCGTGTTTTGTTTATGGAATACAAACTACAGGGTTAATAGTTGTTAATGAGATCAGTCAACAAAAAAACTAACATGATAGCTCGTTGTTTCTCCCACAAAGTCATTTAATTTATACTACTCTCAAGTGACGGACAGACAATACAGACAATAATTATTTTAGTTCGACAAATTTAGCGTTTAGTTGTAGTAGCAACATAAATACCGGGTTGGAGTTACTGGTCTCCCACCAGGCGCCTCCCCAGATGGCGGATAGGGAAATGCCGACCAGATATGGTGGATATCGGAAATATTCCGGGGCTGACCCAAACCAGTACTGCTACCTTGCAGTTAGTAGAGGGATCTACAAAGGCTAGGGGAAGATAACCCCGAACAAAAATATCATGGTGAGGGGAAGCAGCATCACCATTACCACTCTGAGGCAGAAGATGAATGACATCGGCAAGGTTCAGAGATGAACATCTTGAATGTATACCTTTACTGCGAGGTCGTAGAGATGACAACTCTACACCGCTAAAACATGTCAAGAAATAGTAACAGATGGTTCATGGAATCTCCTGGGGTAAAATATTCCGGAGGTAAACTAGTCCCTCATTCGGATCTCCGGGCTGGGACTGCTTCAGGGGGCTCCAAGAACAGGATTAAGAATGACCTTAGAATAGGAACGTGGAACGTACGAACATTATACCAAACGGGCGCTCTTCAGGTGGCGGTACGCGAGACCGAGAAGTACGAGCTAGACATATTAGCAATACAAGAAGTTCGGTGGGAGGGTCAAGACAGTATCCCACAGGGCAAGTACACTTTCTACTACAGAGGAACGCAGTCTCACGATTTCGGAACAGGATTCCTTACTAAGAACAGTACCCTTCAGGCGGTTCAGAATAAAGAGTTCGTAAACGAAAGACTACCGTACGTTACGATATGTACTCGATGGGACAACACGGTTTTATTAAACATCTATGCTCCAACCGATGTACCTACTGATAACGACAAAGATATATTCTAGGATGAGCTAGAAAGGCTGTTTGAACGATTACCGAAGTATAATTCGAAAATTGTGTTTTGGGTGATTTCAATGCAAACGTAGGGAGGGAAGAAAAATATAGACCTACTATAGGCAAATACAACCTTCACGAAAAGACCAACAACAATGGAGAAAGACTGATAACTTTCGCGATTTCGAAAAACCTACTGGTAAAGAGCATGTACTTTGAACACAAAGATATACACAAATACACATGGGTATCTCCGGACGGCAAAACTCTCAACCATATCGATCACGTATTAGCAGACAGACAAAGACACACCAACATAATGGATGTTAGGTCGTACAGAAGAGCGGAAGGTCGTACAAAACAAAAAAAATGGTTTTCCCATATCAATTAGAATTTTCCTGATCACATTTCCAATTATGTTTAAAAACGAAATAATTTTAATGAAAACATTTGAGATGCTTGGTTTTTCTACCTTTTGATTAATTGTTAATACGCTTAAGTTAGCTTATATGAAAATGGTGTGTTTTTTAACTTAACTTAATTTTACAACCTCTTTGAAAACTTACTTCGGTGTTTTAGGTTGGAAACACTTTGAGACCCCTTTTTCGAGCTTCTGCACGCCAGCAATGATTATTACTTTGTTTAAATCTAACGCTACAGGGTTCTCTGGCATGTGCAGAGACTCTCAAGATACTCTTTATTACCAACGAGTGGTCGGATGCGGGCTCACGAGACCAAATCAATTTCTATAGCTAGTCTTCATAGAAAACAAAATCGTAGATTAATAGAGGTTTATTTACATATCAACAAGATTAGAATATTGGACACTTTCGCGTCCTGACCTTATTCCTGGGTCCGCTAACTTTTCTTTCTTTCAAATTTACACGCGTGGCCTTCCGAAAAATATACAAGTAGTTACCCGCCAGCTGTTTTCTCTCTTTCTTACTCTTTGCTCCTTTGTGGGGCGCGGGATTTCTCCTTCCAAGAATTGACATATACTGTGCTAATTGTTTTCGCTGTGACGTTGCTCTGAAATCCCGTTACGCTACACTAGTTTTACTCATGTTCTCGCCTCAGAAACTAAGTGACAAAAGATAAAGGAAGAATGGAATCTTGATTCCCTCCACCGCCGATACATTTTGAAACAAGACAAATTAGATAGGCAGTACATCGATTACTGATAACAAGTAAATAATCTTCATTTCATCGAATTTCTATATTTGTAGAAATTAAATTCATATCACTTCCAACGATATACCATCCGATACCGTGGCCTGGTAACCGCCCTTAATTATTTCTCCATGTTAATTTACCTCTCCCATCAACTTATTCGGAATTTGAAGCCCATACGAAGCTGTTCACTTTGTCTACGTAATTTACAACAGCTTCCTTAAACTTGGCACTGCATTTGTATGCTGCCTCCGGGAATCGAACCGGATTCCTTTTTTTAGAAAGGAGATAAATAACTTATTACTGCTTTCGCTTCTGCATCTCGTTTCTGAATTATTTCTCATGTACTGCCAGGGTGGGAAACATAACCTCCATGATATTTTCGATATCCTGCGAGGTGAGAACATTGGATCTTGGACCCGCCTACCTATTAGTGTAGAGGCGAAATTCGTCCAA
Source organism: Lepisma saccharinum (assembly GCA_022664845.1). Taxonomy (NCBI): domain Eukaryota; kingdom Metazoa; phylum Arthropoda; class Insecta; order Zygentoma; family Lepismatidae; genus Lepisma; species Lepisma saccharinum. Next base: position 4,615 of record JAGDQP010058343.1, read on the forward strand.
CGTCTCTCAGTGTCCAAGCGCCATTCACACCGAAAAAAGCGATCAACCTTTGTAAGTCGAGCCGCTATCCAGCGTTACTGACGTGTGGAGACTGTTTTATTGAAATTAACAATTTGTGACAATAGCATTTGGCCATACTATGATCTTTCATTAACTTCAGTTTTTGCTTCATAAAGTCAGAGTTTAATTTCTTTCGATTAAGCAAAAAATCTTTGGTGGCAACGCCTGGCACTCCCTCCGAAGGAGGCCGTGAACTTTGAAATTTCTCTACATAACTGTACTTTATCGCGGTGTGTCCCCGTGGACAGATTTCGAAGAGATTATTGCCGAAACTCAATGTGGTGGTGCTTCCATCATAGTTGTGATCATAGTTCAGTGTGTTTTTTCAAGGCGGGAGCCAAGGCCTTATATATGCTCAGAAACCGTTACCCACGCTATCTCAAACAATACTTAACTGAACAACTAAAAAATCCGCGCCAAGGCAACTCTTGTTGGTTCGCGCGAGATGCCGAACGTTAAAATATGAATCTGCGTGACCCACAAACAGCTATACAAAGAAATCAACTTCTCTTTTACGGATTCCCACCAAAAATACATAAAGAAAGTATCAACTAAATTCAAATTAAAATACAGATAAGAAATTCAACATAATCGTACACAAGATATCATATGCAATTGAAATCTACACTACAGGGCAATTAATATATTCATTATCTCATCAAATTAATATTCAACAAATTAAAGGTTTTTTTTTGTATGCAAATAGATAGTTATTTGAAATAGCATTTTTGACTTGCGTCACATTGTTTAGAATAAGAAATATGACAATAAGTTTAACGATAATGCAAAATGTATAATTATCCTAGCCCTACTGATAACATAAATTCAATTACTGTAATGTAGAAAAGGGGCTCCATTCTGTTTGCTCTATTGTAAATTCAGGCTATAATGATCATCATAATTGAACGAAAAATGACGGATGTGTCATGTTTTCTAAATGCTATTTCTGTTGTATATTGCAGTAACCTTCGGGAAGGAGACCGTAAGGTATTGGGGGCCTTCTGGATGTAGTAAGATCTACAGTTATCTTTCTGATGTCTGTGGGAATACTCAGTGACGTGTATCTGATGTAGGCCCGAATTTCGTGGTTCATTTTGTTTTGTTGTAGATACTTACAGAAGGATTAAAAATTTATAATAAAAAAAATACGAAGTTGAGGGTGGGGTCCCAGCCGGGATTCGGGCCCTGGCCAGTCCGAGACTGATCATAGCCGTAAAAGGTCTGAGAGTAATGGTGGTTGAATTCAATCCGTGCATCGTAGACATATGGGTGGCAGAGAATTACTTCAATAAATAGTCTATTGTTTCGCAGGTATTTCCTTTCAACCTGTGCTTGCCGGATTTGCATGCCACTTGGCACTTATGGAACACTGTATAGACCTCAATCAAAGAGTAGCAATGACAGCCGAAGCCAACAAGTAGAATTTGGTTATGAACAGCCACTGATCGTATCCACGGAATGACTTCAACATCTGCTAGAGTTTATACCATGTTAAGTAACAATGTTATTCGACAAAGAGAGGAGCCGCGTTATAATTAAGGTAGGTATCTCTAACGTTTTGGTATCTCAGTTAATATATTGAGAAACTAGAAACTAATTTTTCGAGAAGTTATCAGAACGTAACAAAATGCCTTTATAGACATTATTCTGCGTCTTGGTCACGGCAGGCGAGTGTTTAGCATACACTGGATAAACGTTTTGATCCCAATGTTGTTCATAATATTGCTTTAACGAAAAGAACAAAACAAAAGAAACACAGTATTATCTATTTTGAGTCTCATGTCACAGAGAACGTATACGGTACCTGAAACAAATAACCTCACTTGTGACAATAAGTGCCTCCACATAAGATACAAACAATATTTTTTTCGTTATCTAGGTGCACAAACAATAATGCTACTTTACAATGCTAAATAGCACTACAAATGGATTAGTTGGAGGTTATTCGGATCAACAAATATCGAGTTTTGAACAGTAGTGCTTACTGTATTTAGTCTTTGTTAGCGTCACAAAGTGTACATTTGTTAACTATTCAGCTCCGCAAACTACAACTAGACTGGTACGTATACTCTGAATAATGTATCGCTTACGCGCTGATCCTCTGATGTTTAGATTCGGGAAACTCAGCGTTGAACACCATAGAGTTATAAAACCTCCACTAGAGGCAGAGCTGGCGCCACCGTCTACGTGATTTTTAACTCCCAACGCGTCGCAAGTTGAACATTCATTTGTTTGGCAGAAAACAGCCAGCCGTCCGCTGCCTGGTATTGTATGCCATGCACAATCTTTTTATGAAGGAAAACAAATGAGAATTCACATTTCGAGTTCACCTTTAGAGTTATTATATTAAGTTCAACACGTAAGATACAAACAATTCCTAATTAAATTGATCAATATAAGGTATAATTTAATTTTAAAAAAATCACTTATATAAAACGTTCTTGATAAATATAATTTTTGTTCTCAAAGATTTTTTTGTTAAATTTTGAATATTATTTATGGCCTTTAGGCATCTAAGGCTCAGGCCGGAATAGGAGAGTGGAAACGATTTGGGAAGGTTTCGGCCAGGGCCTATGTTGAAGGTGTCATCTCGGTTTTTATTTCATATTTTATTTATTTAAATAAAAGAATTTAATGTTGATACTTAAAGGTACATAACTTGCTTTTAAAAAAACATATATGATACAACATTAGGGATACATCGCAAGTGACATGAATATTATTGTAATTATATACAACCATGGTTTACTTGCATAAATTTACAAAGAAAATTATAAAATTGAAAATAGGGTAAGGGCACCGGTCGTCGGAAATACACTAGTAGTCGGTAATTGTCACATAAATATCATTGAAACAAGATGTATCTCATTAAAAATCGTGTATAAAAATTATCTCTGGTTTTCGGACAGCTTTAACTTGATATTGAAGTTCTACCAGCTATCGAAAGTGATATTATATAGCAAAAAAAAAAAAAGTCTGGCTCTCCTGGTTATCTTAGAAGATACCGGAAATGTTATCTGAGAATGAAGAATTAAGTGTGTTTAAATTTAGGGTAAAAGTCTTTCTCTTGAAACTATTAAAGACAACATTGTTTTTTCTAGCTTTTCAAATGTTCTGTTTTAACTTTATATCATAAACAATACGAAGTCATATATATTAATTATATCATTGTGTCCGACTTTAGGTATATAGAATTCACGAGATTGCCCACCAGTGAGACCGATAAGAAATGTTTCTTATCTAGTCTGTTATTATTAAATTTATGTTTCTATTGTTGTTAATAGTGTAATCAAGGTGTCCCTGGTTCGATTCCCGGCGGGAACACAAGTGGTTCCGAATCCACTTTAAACTGTAGGTCCCATCCTTAGGACGTCATCTTCATGTGATGGAATTTGAAAAAACACCATCGCTTCGCCTAGCTCTGGGACCTTCAGGTAAAGACCTGCCTGCGGACAGAACACCCATTATCATCATCATTGCTCTTTATAATCTAACAAGTCACATTACTTACCGAGCCGGCGTAGCTAAGTGGTAGAGCATTGGCGTAGCACTCGGGAAGTCGTGGGTTCGATACCAGTGGCGTACCATTCTGAGGTTTTTCCAGGGTTTTCCTCAGGCACACCAGGCAAATGCAGGAATGTCACCTTCAACATAGGGCCTGGCCGACATCTTCTTCAATCCTTTCTCCTCCCCTATCCCGGCCTGAGCCTTAGGTGCCTAAATGGCATAAATAAAATTCAACAGTACATTATGGGCTTAGAAGTATTTAAATTTTGAATAGAAAGATATAATTATAATTTTTTCTACACGAATATAACCACTTTATTTCCAATATGCCTAAATGAAAACTATCTAATATTTCTGAATGTAAGAATACTTATTTTTATGGATATTTATCTTCAAATTGGCGTTGAGGGACAGTTTTATAACTATGGATCTAACACGATGTTGTATCAAATGATTCCAATCAAGGACGTGTGTTTTCCTTTATGTTACTAGCACAGACATAAACTGCACGAAGCAGCGTCTTACATAAACATCTTCTTTTTTTTCACGTAATAATATTATGTGATCTTTTAATTGTGAAACGATACATTACTTCCTTTCTTAAGGTGCTCTGCCACCCTAAACTCCCTCGAACGTTAGCCCATTAAAAAGCATTGCAATGTTTTAAACAATTTCCTCCCTTATTTTTAATGTTACAAACTTCAAATTTTACCCACATCTAGAGGCGATAAATATCTATGAATGGTATGTCTCACAATTTCAACATATTCAAAACATTAGTGTCAGTTTTTAACTTTTAGAAAGTGGCAACGCTGCATTGCGACCATTCCATCTGCACACCTGCTGTTGAAATGTTGGCAATGGTGGGTGACTTGAATGTTTATCCCGGCATGCTTCTAGTGATAACACTGCCCCCGGGATAAGTTCTCGATACTCCCTCTCTTCAGTTGCTTCGTTTTACTTACCTGGACAACATGGATAGGAACGAAAATATTTTGAGTGGTAAAAGGAAACGAAAAGCTTGTTATTCTTGCCGACCAAAGAAGAAGATTCGTACGGGATTTTGATTTCAGTAACATAAGAAACGAGAAGAAAGCAGCAGTGGAAAGTGAGTACTGTATAGATATAATTATTTCAAATATATGTTGATGAATATTAATCATGGGATTAACAATGATTTTTTAACACTTTATGTATTGCCTTTAGGCATGTACAGCTCATGCCAGAATAGGGAAGAGGAAAGGATTCGGGAAGGTATCGGCCAGGGCCTAAGTTGAATGTGCCATCCCGGCATTTGCCTGGTGTGACTGAGGAAAATGCCTGGAAAAACCTCAGTCAGGATGGTCAGCCGCTGTGATCGAACCCACGACCTCCCGAATGCTACGCCAAAGCTCTACCAGTGAGCTACGACGGCACGGTTCGGGATTCACAAGCAACACTTTTTTTTTCTAAAGCTACCGTAGGTGTGGAAGTGAACCCCGGTCATATTGAAAATACTGAAACCTTTGTGTTTCTACAGCTAGCAACCAATTCTAAACTTTCGAAGACGACTTGTTTATTTATGTTCACAATCGAAATTATTCGATTTCGAGTTATGGGCATGGGAAAGTGCATCAAATTAAACTTGAAAGCTTCATAGTGTCCAAGCTAATCATAAAGAAGTTACTGAATTCAAGACTGGAGAAATTGTGCAAAGGATTTACCAGAGAGAATGGGAGGTACCGATAATCTGGAAGTCGAATTATAATATTATGACTTTGAAACGTAAATCGAATTGGTTCTTGAATTATGGCTTTTTGGTGTCCCAGGCTAAAGCCGGGATAGGTAAAACAGGAGGTAGGAAGGGGTCGGCCAGATATTTCTAAGGTACCATTACGGTATTTATTTGGTACGACTGAGGAAAAGCCAGAGTCAGGATGGCTGAACCAGAAATCCATACCAAGACATCCCGAATGGGAAGACAACGGCCAACCATTGTTTAGAATTTTAATGCTATTATTATTTCAAATTACAAATCTGATTTTTTTGGGAAAATGTCTAAACCACTTTTTCATGCGTCATAGTCCTGAAACTATAGAAGCCTTAAAGTAGAATTTTCGCCAATGCTGAAGCGTACATTTTATTATTACTGAGATTTACGGTCCTGGCATATAAAATCAACTAAAAACGAAATTAGTATATTTCATGAAGACACAAATATTTCTAAAATAGTACTTTTGACAAAACGGTAGTAAAATTGCTTAGTTATATTCACTAACCATAATATTTTTGACGCCCAGTACTTGGCCAATGGGCAAGATATCTATACATTTTTTTGTGATTACACTGTTCTTGTTTGCCTATTATTTTTTAAGACATCACCGCACTCACTTTGGTCAAAAATAAGAAACGACATACTTCTCGATTTCTATGCTAACGATTGCAATTTGCGGTAATTGAACTAAACCAGTCTGATGTTTTTTTTTCTCTTTCGGCAGCGTACAGCTCCAAAGTAGGCATTAATCAAGATACGTTTACAGAAAATTCTTTCAAGCTCCGGCGTGAGCAATTACCTCTAAAATGTTCTGTTTATTATTTTCTCAAAATATTGTACACGTCGGATTCACACGATGTCACATTTTGAAACATGACAAAGAAAGAAGTATTTGAATACTGGATCGAATTCATTCAGACTATGAAATGTTTCCCCGACTGCTTCAGGCCTTTCTTTTATTCTTTACTACACAGCGGGGGGGGGGGGGGGCGGTGGTAGAGCGCTCACCTTCGGTACTAAGGCCCTTTTCACACGAAGCCACCATGGTCGCGCCACCAACCGTGCCACCAGTTCAAAAATGGGGGAAGAAGCAGCTACTGTTGTTTTTCTGTTCTCACGTTCACGTAAACGTCGAAAGTGAAAAAAAAATGGTGCATCCATTATTACAAGATCGGTCAACGAAATGCATATTGTACACAATGTACAACAATCTGCGACAGAATTCGAAAAATATTTTTAATTTCAGCGGATGAGGATTGAAACTCTTGGTGAGTTTCTACAATATTTAAAAGACGAACTGACTGGTGTAGACATACGAACATGTGAGTCAGCATACTCGATACAAAATTAATAGGGGGACAGACAAACCCACAGTCAGACAGAGTCAGTAAACTGATCTAACGTTTTCATGTTTTCAAAATGAATAAATTAGCTTAGAAATTAATATAACCGCTGTTAACCAGTTATAGCCCGTCACCAAAGGAAGACGTTCTTTTCCATTGAAAGTGAATGGGCTAACTCGTAGTAGCCTGAAACTACGTACTCAAAGTGCCATAGTACTAGAAGCTAAACGACACATTGGAGAAAAGAATGGGGACTACGTTCACATGGTACAGATCTGTCCCCATATCCTGCAGGGGCTGCGCCCGCATGGGGTAAGTTTGCCACTTTTATTGTAACACACTCGTGATGGTACACCTACATACAAAATTTCGTTTCCTTAACTTCAGTGGTTTGAAATATTAGCTTTTGGGCAGCCATTTTGGATTAAAGATGGCGATTTTTTAAACATTTTCTTATATTGCCGTTATCTACTTGTAATAGTACACCTTCATACCAAATTTTATTTATCTAGCTCGAACTGTGTTGAAAATGGATTTTGGGCAGCCATTTTCAAACCAAGATGGCGACTTTTTCAAAAAGTAATATTTTTCCTAAACTAGTCTTGATAACACACCTTTATGCCAAATTTCGTATCACTAGCTCAAACGGTGTTGAAAATGATTTTTCGGGTCCGCCATTTTGAATCCAAGATGGCGTCTATGGAGACATTTTTTTAATATTTTCGTAACCCACTAGTGATGATGTACCGTCATACCAAGTTTGGATTCTGTAACTTCAGCTTTTTAGGCTCTGTATTCTATACAACCATGGGTTTTGCAGGCATTTTGAATCCAAGATGGCGACTTCGTAAAAAAAAAATATTTGCTTAATTTACTGGTGATGATGTACTATATTTATACCAAATTTTGCTATTCTAACTCCAGCCGTTTAGGTTGTGTAACGGCTACTCAAAACTTTCGTTTTTTAGGTGACATACTAGTTCTTGCAGATTGATTTTTTCAATCTCAAGAACGAAAAGTGATGATAGATAGTTACATACAACAACAAATGTTTATATTGATGAGGATCAAAGCTAAGGACTATTTCACATTACAATACCTTGTAGCGAGATGTTTACTGTATACCAGCGGCCGCTTATCCTGACACGAGTTTTTCCACCGAGCTTTCGTAGCTCATTTAGCACTCGGGAGGTATTGGGTTCATTTTCAGCGGCCGACCATCTTGACTGCAGTTTTCCAAGTTTTTCTTTTGTCACACCAGGCAAATCCTGGGTTAGTACCTTCAACTTAAGCTCTG
>JAGDQP010058345.1:0-11419 GCA_022664845.1 Lepisma saccharinum
TATAATAGAAAATTACACAGATTATTCGATTACAGACTGCTGTATCAAGATACGTATATTACGACGATAAATCAAATATAAACTTTTTTCTGTTCTTTATTCGATTAGCACTTTTAAGATATTTAAAGAAGTCATATTTCTACATCCGCAGTGGGGATTACTTGGTTTTTGTGATGCGAGAGCAGTTACAACTTACAAATGAACCCTTGTGCCTCTTCATTGTTTGCAAATCACTCTCCCAATGCCTCTAAAACAGATAGTAATCACATGGCGATAAATCAGGACTATATGGGGGATGTTACACAGTGGTTTAATGCAGTTTCCCCATTTGCTGTTGCGTTTGTTCGTTAAAAACTTTATTTTAATGCTTTGTGCAACGGAACAAGGTACGGTTTTCTTACTTATCCTCTGAGCTATGAAGACAAGAATGTGAAATAATGAACATAACAAGGCCAAATCTAAACACAAATATAAAAATAACTCCATTCTGTCTTAGCCGCCTACGTTCGTTCGTTCGTTCGTTCAGCGGTTTATATTTATTTTATACCCTTATGTTCCTCTGACTCAAACATAACGAACAGGAAAATTCTAAAGGTTTTCTAAAGGAAACTCAGAGTGACCAGAGCTGTGTTTGAACCAACAGTCTTTCTACCTGCGGTGAACGGGAGCAAAGGGTTACTCTCCAGAGAAAAAAAAAAATACGACACCGAAAAGCAACAACAGTGATATGAAAACATATATATAAAAGTCGCATATCCCCGGAAAGAACAAAAATAGTGCTGAAGGTGTGCAACTTCGCCCGCCCCCCTCCCACACGTATTTGAAACTTGTATTGAGTAAGATAAAAGCATTACAAATCTTTTAAAACTCTTGAAATATAAAGTTCCCGTATACAACACACTTTTCTAGGAATCTCGCAAATTATAATATGGATTCATTCTACTAACCACAGGAACAAGGCGGGGCAGCGGGTCAAGATTTTTGCCACCGGATCAATTGGATCAAAATTTGATCATCTGTTTGTTTCGGTCAAGACCGGGTCCCGAGTCATTCGGGTCAAATTTTGAAAGGGATTACCGGGTCAAGTTTCGGACCGGGTCTGCTAGTCACCAAAAGTGACCCGTTTTTTTTAGCTCTGGCAGTGCTTATTTAATTGTTTCGCTGCTATCTCGATCGTCCACTTCCAGTCTAATCCAGTTTGAAACAAGTTTTCACGTTGGCATCGAGTTCGGAATACAAAAACGGAAAATGTAAAGATACATGACTGCACCTAACCTCCACGAGTCCATGGTCACTAATTTAAGATAATCTACGAAAAATGCAAGAAAGCAGTTCCTAATAAAATATGAACATATACAACTATATTTTGAAAGAAAAAAAAGAAAAAAAATCTTGCTACCGCCGGGATTCCAACCCGTTTTTTTTTTATTGTTACCCAACGTCTTACCACTGCACCACGCTACTAGCTTGCAAACGGCGGTTTGGCCGTTGTATTTACCGTGCACGTGTTAGGGTTGATTTACATGAAATCTTGCGTTGCTTGCTTTGCGTGTGATTTGGGTGAATAGCCAATTGAAACACGTGTTGTTGCACTTGCCTTACAGTAAAATACGTGTTTCAATTGGCTACTCTCCCAAATCGCACGCAAAGCAAGCTTTCATGTAAATCAGCCCTGACGTAACAAGTCAGTAGTGACGCTCCAAGATGGCGGCCTCCATTATATTCTGAACTAGGCAACCTCTTCAAGTTTTCAGTTGTCAGTTTTATTTACGCTTCTTACCACTATTAGGCTTCTTTTTCTTATCTATGGCTTAATTCTTGAGTTTTGCAAGCACCGAACTGTCCATATGAATGATAGTACATGCTGTAAATAGTATTTACCATTTGTTTTTGAAAGAATTAAAACAAACCAGAAAGTAGCCGCACCGCGATAACAAGCGTGAGATACTGAAAATTTAGTCGATATTGGTTTAGACTGGAAGTGAGCGTACGAGATTAAACTGTTCTCTACGCTCCCTGGCTTCATATGACTTCGATCAGTTCAATATCTCTTTTAGATAGAGGTCAATGCTTAACTTCTAGTGATAACCAATGCTTTTATTTAATTTCCTTATCTGTTTTTCAATACCTCTAATTTTACGTGTTTTCTGTTGTAGGGACATTGCTTGTGGAGTGAGGGTCGTTCGTTGAACCGATGATCCAGTTGAGATTAGTATCTTCCAGGAAAGAGGAAAACGAGACAAGGAAAAAGGTCACAACTGAAGTCGGGTGAGTACTTCCAAGAAGAAATAATCTTGTTCTTCAAATAAAACAAAATGCACCGTATAAGAAGAGAAAGATAATGTTGTTTCATGTCCGTATATTTACATCTTTTACAATTAGGTGGTTAGTTTATATACAGGGACAAGACGGAGTATTTAATGAAATGTCATTGATAAGAATGTCTTAGATATCCCATAGAAAAATGTAAAACAGAAATTAAATACGTCAAAATGTTAACTTAGTAATGAAACAAAAATTACAAGTTACAATTATTTTTCCATTTTTTGTATTTTAAATTAGAACATACAAATTTCTCGTTTTGTCACATATGCGGGCCAAGATGGGGTTATGTACGATAATTACCTCTCGTAAATAACATTGTGTGTTATATCTAATCTCTTATTAAGATGATGGAAGTTAGTTTTAGCAAGAAAGCAACTGATTATAATACTAGGGCGATCAGCATTTTATGAAGCTAACCCGGAACACATCGTGCTCAAAGATATACTGTATATAGGAAGTCAGTGACGTTAACCACTAGCCCAGCGGGGCATAGGAGATAGGGACAAGCTCTTAGATATCCCATAAAATTACAGAAAAGAAATTAAATACGGTAGAATGTTACAAGTTACAATTATTTTACATGCTTATCTTTAGTCCACAATGGTTCGTAGTGTGCTCGATTCGTGTCATCTCACTTCCATTGAGGAATGGACTACCAAATGGAAGATGAAATTAAATGCCGATAAAACAGCTGTTGTTCACTTTTCAAAGCGTCATACCAACCTTCTTCAGCCTCTTATACTTTTTGGAACTCAACTACAATACAATACACAGGCACGTTATCTTGGCGTAGATCTGGATAGGACCTTACTATTCCAAAATCATCTCAAAACCGAAGCTAGCAAAGCAGTCTCTCGACTTCTGGCCCTCTATCCGTTATTTAGAAGCAGAGAACTCACCTTATCAGCTAAGCTCAACTTATACAAAATGATGATACGCTCTCTCCTTCGTTATGCTGCACCTGCATGGCAACATGCAGCAAAATCACATCACATTCAACTTCAACGAGTGCAAAATCGAGCAGCCAGGATATCACTGGACATAGCAGAGACACCAGGATAATGCAACTCCACGAAGATCTATCACTTCCAATGCTTGCCGATGTTATAGACTTTCAATGTCGATCCTTCTGGACCCGCATGCAACATTCACCTTACCCATCTTTACACACCATTGGTACCGCTCATCCTATCCGACAAATTCACCGTATGCCTCATCCTACATAACATCCCTATCTACAACACAGATCACCTGTTTTAAAGCAAATGAATAGAAAATCAAATACATCTATACTTTTATGGAAGGAACCAATTCCAACTCAGCCTCCCTGATCTCATTCTAACATCTTCCCTTCGCTAAACGAATAAATAATAACTTATCTTCCTCCACCTCGTCATTTATTACTTCAGCCTACTTTTGGTCTTCATTGACTTGCCCTAGGGATGCGACAGTTGCTCCCTATTCAATCACATATATTTATTCAACTGCCATCTCAATCATATAGAAGTCATGAGCTAACTAGCTCGACACTTCTTGCAATAAACGTCATTGCTCTGGCTGGCTGGCATCGAAAGTGCATACATCAAGTTACTGCGAAACATTTACTCGACTGCCACATCTGTCATTAGACTGCATCAAGAAAGTGAAAAATTTAAAGTTGGAAATGGGGTAAGGCAAGGCAAGGAGATTCAATTTCTCCAAAACTGTTTTGTGCGGTCCTGGATAGAGTGTTCCAAAATTTAGACTAGGATGAAGTTGGAATTAAAATTAATGGCGAATATCTTCATCACCTACGGTTCGCTGATGATATAGACCTGTTTACTTCAAGCGCAGAAGAACTACAAACCAGAATGGAAGAACTGAGTAACGAGAGTTCAAAAATAGGCCTTAAAATAAACTTAAGTAAAACAAAAGTAATGAACAACCAACATACTGCAAAGAAGGAAGTAAAGATTAACGGAGAGCCAATATGCATAGGTGATGAGTATGTTTACCTAGGCCAGTTCACAACATCGAATGCTAAGTTGATGAAATAAATAGAAGATGCAAAATGGCGTGGAGTTCGTTTGGAAGACTACACTTTATTTTCAAAAGCAAATTACCAATGTGTCTGAAGCGCAAATTTTATAATCAATGTGTCTTACCTGTGATGATGTACGGCTGCGAAACTTGGACATTGAATGCGCAAACGACTCAAAGATTGAGAGTCACACAAAGAGCAATGGAGAGGTGCATGCTAGGAATAACCAGGAGGGACAGGAAGACAAATGAATGGATTCGTGCACAAACAAAGGTAGAGGATGTAATCAAGACTGCGAAGAAGATGAAGTGGAGATGGGCCGGTCACATAGCTAGACGAACAGATGGAAGGTGGACGACAAATGTACTACATTGGATCACTAAAGAAAAGAAACGACCGAGACTACGTCCAAATGTAAGATGGGTAGATGAAATCAGGCGTTTTTCAGGAGCTACATGGATGAGGATAGCAGCAGACCGAGATGTGTGGATAGAAAAGAGGGAGATAACGGCTGAATATGATGATGATATATTGTCATGATTGCATTGCGTTTTCCAGATTTTGAAGAAAACCGAGACTTCAGGTGTCCCGCGGAAACCCAGAATTGTTCGTCCAAGTTAATCCAGGAAGGCTACAACATCACGTGTCACATGTGGGCGGGCGTTATCCTGCTGGAATATGGTCCCCGGAAGGGTCTATACTAAAGGAACCACATCCGGTTCCTACACGTCGATGTATCGTTGGCTGGTCACATGTCCGTCAATACCATTGTAGTCGCTTATACCTATGCTGTCTAGTCAGCGGAAGCCGCAGCAATGGGCACCATGCATATATGCTCCGCTCTTCCAGACGACGCAGAACTGTTCGTGGAGACCTTGGGCGCTGCACAACATCCGTGAGTGCGTGCACCAGTGTTCGAGATATGGCTGTTCGATCCGCCAGAGCCATAGGCACAAGGCGTCTGTCCTCGCGGCCCGTGGGATTCGGCATGTCCTTGCGTAGTGCTTTCCTCGAGCCATCGAGTCCATATGTGATACGCTGTGGACGCAGTATGTCCAATACCGGTACCAATATCGAGAAAAACTAAACCGCACTCGCGATATGCCACAATTTTTCCGCGATCAAAGGTGAAAACCTGCCGGCAGGGCTGCCGCGTTCGACGACGAGGAATCTTTAGATCATTTACAATATTCACACTCACGTCACACCAACAGTTGTGTACCACTGTACTGTGGCTCTCTGGCCTACCTCCGATTGCTGTTGCTAGATCGCATATCAGGCGCTGATGATGCGTCACGGAGTTGTCGTGCTAATATGTTGTTTATCTTTCCGACTCTACATATTCTGCAAATTTTTCATTAATCCGACGTTTTCTTCTTGGTGTTCCATTGTTAATGGTGAGCAGTGTATTTACGTGTTGTTGTTTTTCAAGAAGATATAAATAAAAAACGGGCAGCATAGCGATATCAAGCGCAAGCTATTAAGTAAAGCCAAAAATTTGGTCCAGATCGGTTTAAACTGGAAGTGGACAAACGAGGTTGAGTATCGTCTCCGCTCCTTGACTTCATATCTATTCATGAAATTTTCGCTTTTAGATAGAGGTCATGGGCGGATTCTTTGTACCCAATTATATTTCATACCCCCTCCCCTTCTGTATAGACACAATCATTAGTATGTACGAGTTAATCTACCCCACTTCTTCATATATATTAAGAAAAGAAATAACTTCCAGTTTCAACGTTGTTATGACTTAATCCATCGTAATAAATCTCTATATATAAAACTGAATGTGCCTATGTTGGTGTTTTCATCACGCCAAAACGGCTTGACCGATTCGAATAATTTTTCGGGCGTGATCAGATAATGGACCCGTGTGGGAAGTTACCACATCAGTCACCGTCTTTGATTCAAAATGACCGCACCCTTCACACCGTTTAAGCTGAGATACCAAGTGGCTATGCTGTGACGTTTGGCTTCATTTTCTTGGCAAAATTGCATATCCTCTATTACAGCGTTCCGCAAACTATTTCCAAGTGCGGACCAATTTTATTAGTTGGGAGGTTCCTACTAATATTTTTCAAATAATAATTAATATTCCCTTAATTTTATATTAGTATTAATAGCTGATATTACTTTGTTTTACGATTCTAGGTTATCACTCAGTAACATTTTATATAACTTATTCAAATAACATCTAGCGTCATGTGGGGTATGTCCGGCTTTATAACCTTTCTGAAAATGTCAGGCCGGCATTTGTCTTTTTCTTTAAAAAAAAGTCCAGCATTTTAAAAATAAAATTAGCAAGACGTTACTACACCCAAATCTGTATTGTTCGTGTTATTTGCTGTAAACTTTATGGTCACGATCGGTAATTTGTGACTATTTATTAACTACTTGGGTGCGTGGTTGGTGGTATGGTCGACATATAATATCGCACCCTTCTATTTTTGTCTCCGTTGCGAAATTGCGAAAAGTACAAAAAATTGGTAAAAACTAGGACATCAACAAGTAATATTTTTGTCTTTAACGAACGTGATTGTGCCTAGAAAAAAAAAATGTTCATTGCTGCAAATTCATTGTGACGGCATTTTTTTTTACAAAAAAAAACGGCTTTTCTTGGAGTTTTGTACTGCATTTGACAATTTTCCGTCTGTAACCCTAGTCACGTACCGTACACATCTGTTAAACAAAAATAAAACTTCTAGGTCCCGATGTTAGAAACAATATATTACCCAATTTACGTAATACAAATTTTTAACGCACTTTTTTTTTTTTTTACGTTTCAATTACGTCTGTAGTCATTATCAAGTGTACTATTGTCTGTTAACAGAATCATTTGAATTTTTATTATTTTTTAAAAAATAGTATCATTATTTTATTTGTTGTGTAATATGTAATTGAATAATATCATTTAATATGTAAATTGAATAATGAATTATGTTTCTAACATCGGGCCGTGAAAGTCGGATTTTTGTTCAAAAATATTTTATATGTCTACTATCATCAGCCATTTATTTTTCAGAATGGAATTTATATTAACTCTTGTATATTTCATCCACAAAAGACCTGTCGATCACGAAGTGCAAAGTAAGGTCGCGTTTGTCCTCACACGAACGTACGACCCTATAATTTTTTTCAACATTTGAATAGTCATTGTATTCTCGTATTAGTCCATACGAAATTATTCGTTTTGATTCTCAACTATGCTGTGTGATACTTAATTCTTTTGAATTGACTTTTTCGTCTTTTCTTGACTAATGCTCAGTGAAGCCTAAACTGAGGACCACCTGTGGTCCGCTGAACACAGTTTGCGGAACGCTGCTCTATTAGGACATCCTTCGTTAGAAACTGAAGGCACCAGGACTAGCCGCAACTGTCACAACGTATGGAGGTATACGTGAGAACTTCTAGCAATCACTTTATTATTTTCTTTGCTAGAAGTCAGCTTTGTTTTTCCCGGTACAACCGTTAGTGGCAGCACCGAGCTGGTTTCGCTATTTTCTGTCTCTTCTGTTTCCAAGCATGGAATTTGAGCTATCTAAAAGCGATACTGAACTGACTGGTGCCATTGAATATCTCATGAATATATGAAGCCAGGAAGCGGAGAGACAACTTAATCTCCTTTGTCCACTTCCAGTCTAAACCAATATGAAGCCAATTTTCAGTTCTAACTCATTTTTTTTTTACGCTTAATAACGCTGTGTTGTCCGTTTTTTATTTATAACTTAATTTTGGCAACAACAAAAAATGTAAATATTATGTGCAGTATTTTCTATTCTATGCAGAGTACGACATTAAAAACTCAGGAATTAAGACTTAAAAAATCGGAAGCGCATAGAACTGAAAATGTGGTCTACATAGGACCTACAGTATAAATATATACACAAAATACGAAAGGTTAATAAGTACGTTTCAAACAAAATATTATAATTGTATTCAGAAAACATGAAGCTTCGTTCCTTTCAGTGAAGATACGTACCGCAGCAAAGAGATGGGTATACCCAACCTAAGTCTCTGAGACAGTGATCGAAGTGGGGGAGAAACAGAGACGGTATGTTTTCCTAATACTTGCATCAAAAAGTGATAACAGCACGCATACCGTGTGTTTCAGTGACGGTATGCTTCTAGTTCTCAAAAACCCGAATGTTGTATGTTTGATACTCCAACCACCAGGTGGGAGAATAGCACGGAATGATTATATACTGTGTAACCTGTGTCTACATGTTAATTTTGGCGGTCATTTGAATGAATATGAATTAATTTCTGTACTTATTATTTTCTTTCCTTCTTTACTTTTGTATTTAAAAAAAATCAAAGATCATATTATGAAATAAACGGCTTTGTATCGTACACAATATGGCAGGGATAAAAAGTATTATACAATTTGTCATCACTGGTCGTAAATTTCTTCGTCGGGAGGCAGCGGTATGAATGGTACTTGAGTTACAGCTCTCTACCAAGTAGTTGTCGTACATCCCAATAGATGTCAGGAGCAGCCTGGAACGTAGAGGTACAGCGCTGTTCCTCCAATTCTTCAATCGTGGTGGACACTTGCAGTTTGCACCATGGTTTGCACAATCTCGTCAGATATACGATAATAACCAATTATATTGGAGCATCTGAGTTCCTAACATTTAAATTTTCCTTTACGTGATAAACTGGCAGTTATTGGCCGAAACCTGTCACGTCCGAAGGATCAGTCTGTCGGGGCAGGGATGGGAAAACGATGGCCAGAGACTTGAGGTATCATCCTGAATCAGGAAGGCCGGCAGCGGGGCTCGACCCTCGTGCCTTAGCATTGACGACCCGAAGTTAGCGACGCTACCGACTGAACTATGGGGGGCGAGTCATCACGAAGAACGAATACTCAGAAATTAATCTAATTTAAAATGAAACACTGTTTATATGCAATCCTAAATTATTTAAATATCCTTTCATAAAAATGTTCACAAATTTAGATCTTCGTAGTGGTGTTGGTCAACTATTACTTAAGTATTCGTGGGAAAGGAACTTTCCTTATTTTTGCTGGGCATCTACTTGCTAGGGATAGGACATATACTTATTTTTCTTTGGGCGTAGCATTTGGAAGATGGTGGGTTCGATCCCACCGACCGACCATTCTGACTGAGTTGCAGGGTTTTTCCTCAGACACACCAGGCAAATGCCGGGATGGCACCTTCAACATAGGCCCTCGCCGACACCTTCCCTAATTCTTTTCCCGTCCCTATCCCGGCCTGAGCCTTAGATACCCAAAGGCCACAAATTATTTTTTCAAATGCTTATATTTGCTTACAAAGGAGGTGATAGTCTAAAATGATTTTAAATTATACTTACGTAATACATGAACATCGACAGTCCAGTGCTGTGAAACATAGATCTTTGGTAGAGCTACTCGAGTTTTGAAGAAACTTCGGTCCCGCCTCGACGAAAAAAGTTTCACTTCATCCTATAAATAATATAATGGTTCTTGCATTCTTCGTAAAAAGAAATTGTTATTTGTAAATACAGAAACCATATTCTCTCAATCAAAATTCGAGAGAGGTCTCATTGGGATCTAATATACCCCCGCGCCTTGATTTGCGGGTTTTATTCGGGCAACAAATTTACCTTAAAAGTTCCGTTTTATTTATTTTAATGTAAAGCGACGATCTCCAACAAAAGATGGCAGCACTATCTCCGTATATGTATTTTTTATCGCTGCACGAAATTTCAATGCTGCTCCAAGGATTAGATAACTCCCTAGTCCTTGGCTGTTCCTACAAATTCAAGCCTAGCGAGTTCAAATTTTCAGGGAAGAAAAGTTCATAACCAATTCAAGAGTTCGATCAATGCCGATTTTTTTTTATTTCCGGTTTCCTTCATTGTTGAAATCGCTTGATTGTTGTTGTGATTATCAAAACCTATAACAATGAACAGTAAAGAAACTTAAAAATCGGCATTGATTGACCTTTTGAATTGGTTATGAGCTTTCTTCCCTGAAAGTTAGAACTCTAGGCTTGAATCTGTAGGAGTAGCATTGAAATTTCGCGCAACGATAAGAATTCATTAGACATATACGGAGGTAGTGCTGCCATCTATTGTTGGAGATTGTTGCTTTATATTAACCTTAAGAGGATTAGCACCAACTTTAGAACTTTGAAGTCAGTTGGAACTTTATTGCTAAAAATAAAGTCTAATAATATATAATACCGACCGCGGTTGTCGTCTAGTCTGAGGCATCAGGCCAATGTCTTCAAGAGTTTGGATTCGAATCCTGCCTGCTGGGACATGGATGTTTATGGATTGTAGAAACTTAACAGACTAGTGACGGGCCGAAGTCAGTATTTAGGGCCTACTAAGATGGTCTAAAAATTCTAAGTTTACCAACGTTTTAGCCGGTTTTACGAGGTAAGTTCAATGCCTTCAAGACTTTCAAACAAAGTCATCCGCACCAAAACTGTGTCAGATTTGCTTTAATTATCTCTATATAAAATTATTTCAACCTATTTTCATGAAATTCGGGACTTCTAAAAAAAAAAAAAAAAAAAAAAAATCGGATGTTCGGATAAGCCTAAATTTCGCGACTGACCAGAAAAATTTGGGACGTATATTAACTGACCAAGAGAGAGTTCGGACGGTCCGGAGCTAGGTCCATTTGCATTTGACTTTCGTTACTACTGGAATGCTCCAGTGTAGCCAAGTACATGCAATTCATTGGTACAGGTCAGGGCTGCCGCCAGAATTTTCGGTTTCGGGGGTAAAGTCAAAATTGGGAAGGTGTAAGTGGAGTTGTGCACTATTTTTATCGATTTTTGACCGTAAAAAAATTAAAGTTGGAGGGGGTGACACCCCCCTCACAGTGGAGCGTGACAGAATCACTGGTACAGATCAACCTTGAACTTCACACCTACACAAAATTAATTATTGACTCTCCACGCTCAGTAAGAACATTCTGGAGTTGTGCTTAAATTTTAAAAAAGAAAAGCTTATTTTTATTTTGTGTGTGGACGCCAGTTTGAGATCATAGCTGAACACAATTTTTCGGAATAAAAAAAAACAACAGAATGAGAACTACGGCTACGCGGTAGAAGTTGT
>JAGDQP010058346.1:487-10672 GCA_022664845.1 Lepisma saccharinum
AGCTTGATGTGGTTGGGCCAGCGTGAAGTTGGCCCAACCACATTGTTCTCGATTTCTGGGCTAAACCGAGCGTGCACAAAATATGGGATAGTGTGCACAAATTAGCACAAAATATGCACAAAATCTTGGAGTGGTTTTTATTCCGATAGCTTGATGTTTTTGGGCCAGCGTGAAGTTGGCCCAACCACGTTGTTTTCGATTTCTGCGCTAAACCGAGCGTGCACAAAATATGGGATAGTGTGCACAAATTAGCACGAAATATGCACAAAATCTTGGTGTGGTTTTTATTCCGGTAGCTTGATGTGGTTGGGCCAGCGTGAAGTTGGCCCAACCACATTGTCTTCGATTTCTGCGCTAAACCGAGCGTGCACAAAATATGGGATAGTGTGCACAAATTAGCATAAAATATGCACAAAATCTTGGTGTGGTTTTGGTCTTAAAAGCTTGATGTGGTTGGGCCAACTTCACGTACCTCAAAATTTTATGTAATCTGCACTATATAAGGTATAAGATGAAAAATATTTCGCTTCAATAGCTGCAGTGGTTTCAGAGCTACAACTTATATAATCTGAATCGCCAATTTTTCATCCGTTTATATTAAAAATTATTTTGGATGGGAATTTTTTGATACAACAATGACCACTCCCCCCACCCTTCCAGCAATTTATATTCCTTGTTTACGAAAAACACCCACTTTTACTTTGGTCAGCGTCATGGACAATAGCCTATATTCAAGGGTATATTATGAGTAGGAATCGGATTTTAAGGTGCAAAAATGTGGTGGAAAAAAGGGAATAAAAGGTGTTGAAAAATCATTCAAAAAGGTGCAAAGAAGGTGGTAATAGGATATCTTTATTAAGTGCTATAGTATACAGTTACATGAGCATACTTTATTCAAAACCAGCAAAAATTGTTAAAATCTTGGCTTTAAACATTTTACCTTAATTACAAAAATTGTTTTATTTAATTTCATAAACTTGTACAACATTCAACATTCATTTTGTGGTTAAAACCAACTCGATATTAAAAACAAAAACAAAACATTTATTTTGCAATATTGTGACTTGAGGAACTGTTACTTCTGGGTTTTCAGAAACTGGTTATACTTGATTATGCACAACATTTCTATGTTTTCGAATGTTAGTTTCTGTCGCTTGGATCTCAGGAGACCCTTGTATGCGGAGAAACTTCGCTCGACATCCACGGAAACCAGTGGTGCATATCTTGTAAGCATACGGAAAGGAAGTTCAGTTGACGTTGCAAAGGTTTCTACGTCCGGATTGTTTCCCAAATTCAGTTCAAATTTGTCCCTAGCAAATCCGTCAAGGGTGTTCCTTACACTTGATAACTTCTCCTACTGTTTCTCCTTCTCAATACCTTCGTCTTCCAAACTCTGAATCTGGTAAATACTTGTAGCCATCCACGTTGAAAAGTTCCACCTGGAGGGCTTGAGCATTTGCTGGACATCTTTGATGGCTGTTGCGTCTGTTGCAATTAGAGCAGGTATAAATTGTTTGAACTTGTCGAAGTTTTCGCACAAGAAAACTGCACATCTTATCCGTGTAACCCACCTGATTATAACAGGAAATTGTGGCAGAGGGAGGGCAGTTATTTCTCGGTACAAAGCATGATGGCTAGGTGCCTTTACAAGAATCTTCTTTAGAGCAGCAATGAATTCATTTACCTTACTGTATTCTTCCCTTATACTTTCACAAACACGGTGCAGACCATGTGCAATACATATAACATAATTAAGGGTGGGGTACATGCCCTTTAGTTGTTGAAAAGCCGACAGCATGTAACGTGCTTTATTGGTCACAACCAATCTGACTTTATCGTATTCTATGCCTCTTGGCCACAGCTTCATGCATGAATCATGGAAGGATAGCATTACTGTGCAGGCATTTGTCTTCTCGAGTTGGTAAATCTTGAACAACATCGGTTTCACCCACTCACCAGATAATGGAAACACCAATACATTCAGTACATATCTTTGCAACTAGTGAGTTGTTTCGTCTAACATGAAACCCACTTCATGTTTGCCGACCACTTCTTTGATTTTTACGAATACATCCTCATAAATCGGCTTTACATAGTTTTTTCTCAGGGTGCTCTCGTCTGGTACTGATCTTTGCGTATACTTTTCCAGAAATGATTTGAATGCAGGATTGTTTAGTTTGTGAACTGGAATTCCTGATTGGATTAACGCTATTGTAAGGTCTGCGTAAAACACATTAGATGATCGCTGTTTTTCAGATCCGGAAGCGAAAGCATTTATCAACGTACTTTGCTTTGGTTGTGACTTGCGAAGTTGCATGTTCTTAATGTCTTTGCTGTAGTTTATATGCTGGTTTATTCTGTCTCTTTGATGTTTCTCATCGATGGAAATATTTACATCGCAAACTGCACATCGAAGAATTATACCATTA
The DNA here is from genome assembly GCA_022664845.1 of Lepisma saccharinum. Lineage (NCBI taxonomy): Eukaryota > Metazoa > Arthropoda > Insecta > Zygentoma > Lepismatidae > Lepisma > Lepisma saccharinum. Next base: position 2,917 of record JAGDQP010058346.1, read on the forward strand.
CTTTCAATGCGTTCCTTCTTGAATTCTGCTGCAAGTGTACGCAACTTTTCCTTCTTAATCTTTGGCATGCTATGCTTTTATTGAAAAGAATAAGTTCTGGTTCAGATTGTTACAGAACCAAGCAAAGGGAAAGACTTCAAACTCCAAAGTGCGAATGAAGAGCTCGATTTCTTTTTCTGAACCTTCTTTCTACACGAAACCTCGACGGCATGCGCAACAATGGTACTAGGGAAAACAGCCTTTTTTCTTCTATCGTGGAGTTTTGAAAGACGAAAGGAAATTGCCGGTTTTTGTCATACATGCAGAACATTATTTATTGACTGTTGGCGCCGTTATTGTTGCCACTGTGTCGCCTAAGATTGCGTCTAAATTTATGGAATAATTATGTGTAAACCAGATTGAAAATAAAACATATTTTTCTGTACATTTTAAAAAGAGAGAGATAGAAAAGGGACAATAAAGGTACTGAAGGTTAAAAGAAGTAAAAAGAAGGGGGAAATTTTATTAATCTAGCAAAAAAAGTGCAACATTCACGAAAAAGGTGCAACAAAGTGCGTTCGTTTCAGTTCGTTTTATGCCCTGAAATACATATTTTGAACTTTGGTAGTTTATAAGCTACATTTTTAGAAAAGGTGCTGCACCTTAAAATCCGCTGAGGGTACGGGAAAAAATCAGTCTTCATTCTGACTATATATTGTTAGGTGTCTGCAGTGCTGAAGCCTCGTAACAGCGGAATGATAAACGGGACTTGTATATAATTTAGTTTTGCGTAGATTTTATGATTCTCTGGCCATTGTTGTAAATTGTTTATATATAGTAAACACGGCGGCAATCGGGCAATAATGTATATATAGTGCTCCTTGGTAAAAAAAAAAAACTTAATTCGTTTTAAACATGCCGAATCTGTGCTGTTGCTGTTTGTAAAAATGTAGGACAAAAAGGAGAAGGACCTTATTTCTACAGATTTCCAAAGGACAAAACTTTGCAGAGACTTTGGATCGAGAAATGCAAACGTGAAGACTATATAAATGTTGAAATCGCGCTAGTGTGTTCGGACCATTTTCAGTCGGAAGATTTTGAAAGAGACATGGAAGCTGAAATTATGAACAGAAAGAGGGCTCCGAAATTTAAACGTATGCTGTCCCTCGCTTGAAGCTTTTGCTAGATAAGCAATGTGAAGAAGCCAAACGGAAGGAATAGGTGGCAAATAAAAGGGAATCTCGTGTTCATCAACGCGCCATCAGGAAGTACTGGAGCTGCTGAAACCAAATGAGTCTCATATTATAGCCAATGTAGTGCAGAATACAAAAGTTTTTGTTATATCAAAAAATTCCCACCCAAACAACCACAATAAAGTATTTACGGATAAAAAAATTCGCTATCCAACTCAAATAACAGGCCGTAGCTCTCAAAGTACTGTAGCTATTGAAACCAAATCTGTTTCATATTATAGGAAATATAGGTAGATTATAACAGTTTTTTTTTTTATCAAAAATCCCTATCCAAAAGGATACAATAAATTATTTCCCACCGCCTCTTAAGGCTCAATCTCAGTGGGTTTCCCCGCCTTTTTCGTTTTACGTTAATTATTCAAATTGCAATGCAGGAAAACAGAAATTAACTTTCACGACCAAAGTTCGTTTCGTCCTTCAATAATGAGTACAATTAGTTTTAATTAAATGCTAGTAGGAACCGCAGGATTGTGTGCAGACACGTTTAGGACATTATTCTGTCCCAAAAGTGTCTGCACACAATCTTGAGTTTACTGTTAATATTTTATTAAAACTAATCGTACTCATTATTGAAAAACGAAACGAACTTTGGTTCGTGAAAGTTAATTTTTGTTTTCCTGTATTGAAATTTGAATAATTAACGTAAAACGAAAAAGGCGTTTTCGAAGGGACACGAGCACACTTCCTTGGTGATTACGACGAGCTTTTTTTTCAAGGCTGAATTTGCTGCTAATGCAAAGGAAGAAAATACTCGTTATGCTAATGTTTGAGAACATGAGAAAAATGTAAATTATTTTTCTTCAAATTAAACGTATGTTATGCTAGTTTTACTTAATCGGCCTTACGATAATGGCGAGCATAGAGGGATAGGCCTTAGCCCCGCTAGTAAGGATTCTGCCAGACTCCCCAACGGGTGATGTAACTCCCAATTTTAATATCTTTGTTGTTAAAATTCAACAAAAAACCCTACTAAACTATTTACATCCCACAAATCGAAAATTCTTTCAGAATCTTCCCCTAGTTTTAGTAGTAGCCTACTCTTTATTTCAAATATATATAGTAAGGATTCCGCCAAGATTTTAAGTTTGGAGGAAGTGCCAAAAGGTTGTGAATGACAAAAAAATGGTCTAAGAGTGGCAAATAAAGGAAATTCCTTTTGGAAGTTGATGCAGGACACAACAATGATCATGCTAACATTAAAATCTTGCTTTGTTCAGATCGTCGCTTACCCCCTTTTGGCACGAAGCCCTCGAATTAACGATAATATTATCCCCCAAAATCAACTTAATTTAGATACTAGCTAACGAAAATTAATTAATTCGCGCCAACAGCTGTTTTCGACTGTATCGCATGATCTTACTCTCATCCGCCAGTTGCAGTCGTCAGGTGGCAGCATCAGCTTTATTTATACACACGGCATAGGAATAGGTACTTTATTTCCGTTCTGTGGTATTTCCCTAACAACACAATAAATAAGTAGGCAGTTGTTAGTGTTGTTACGATATATTTAAGTCATATTTGTATTTTTGTGTAGATTTATTGTTCTATAATCTTAAAATGAGAGAAATAGTTCATATTCAAGCTGGGCAATGCGGAAATCAAATAGGAGCTAAATTCTGGGAAGTAATATCTGATGAACATGGTATTGATCCATATGGTACTTATCACGGCGATTCGGATCTGCAGTTAGAGAGAATCAATGTATATTTCAATGAAGCAATGGATGGTAAATATGTGCCTAGAGCTATTTTGGTAGACTTAGAACCAGGAACCATGGATTCAGTACGATCCGGACCCTTCGGCGAAATATTTCGACCAGACAACTTTATGTTTGGTCAAAATGGTGCAGGAAACAATTGGGCGAAAGGTTACTACACGGAAGGAGCAGATATTGTGGCCGGTATCATGGATATAATCAGAAAAGAAGCTGAAAGCTGTGATTGTCTACAAGGATTTCAGCTGACTCACTCTTTAGGTGGGGGAACAGGTTCCGGTCTGGGAACTTTAATAATATCCAAAATTAAAGAAGAATATCCTGATAGAATATCAAAGAGTTTCAGTATCGTTCCGTCTCCCAAAGTCTCAGACACTGTAGTAGAACCGTACAATGCAATTCTTTCAACCAATCAACTTGTAGAAACCACAGATATGACTTTCTGTATTGACAATGAGGCACTATATGATATATGTTTTAGAACACTAAAATTAACAACTCCTACTTACGGTGACCTGAATCATCTTGTATCTGCTACGATGTCAGGTGTGACAACTTGCCTTAGATTCCCTGGACAGTTAAATTCAGATTTGCGTAAATTAGCTGTTAATATGGTAGTTTTTCCACGCTTACACTTCTTTATGCCAGGATTTGCTCCCCTTACATCTCGCGGAAGTCAACAGTACCGTGCTCTGACTGTACCAGAGTTGACGCAACAAATATTTGACGCTAAAAATATGATGGCTGCATGTGATCCTCGGCACGGACGCTATTTGACTGTGGGGGCAATTTTCAGAGGTAGAATGTCAATGAAAGAGGTAGAAGAACAAATGTTAAATGTACATGACAAAAATAGCAGTTACTTTGTTGAGTGGATTCCAAATAATACGAAGACAGCTGTATGTGATATTCCACCTCGAGGACTTAAGATGTCAGCAACGTTTATTGGAAACTCCACTGCTATAGTTGAACTTTTTAAAAGGTTGATTGAACAATTTACTGCTATGTTTAGGAGAAAAGCATTTGTGCATTGGTATACAGGAGAAGGGATGGATGAAGCTGAATTCACAGAAGCAGAAAACAATGTAAACGACATAGTTACAGAATATGAACAATATCAAGAAGCTGATGCCGGAGGAGAAGGTGAAGAAGCTGAAGCTGAAGGCGAATGAAATAGTGAGTTATAGAATCTTAAAACATTCGAGAAAGTTACAAATACGGCTTAAAATAAACTTTTTAATGTTTTTATGCTTTGCATTTGCTTTTATAATCTATAACGTTGTATGCAATGTTTTAAATCAAGTTTGCAGACTTTTGAACAAAGCAGATATTTTACGTCTTTTATTCATATTTACTTTTCCTCATGCAGATATTTTTCGATTTCTTGGTGTATATAATGCGAATTCTTTCATTATATAAAAAAATGAATATTAAATAATTATATTAATTATATGTTGATTCAGTATTTTTACATTCTTAAAGAACTTTATCTCCCTGTAGTTTAACCGTTATACGTGTTACAGTTATTATCAACATTTCTCCGTTCTTTGTTATTGTGTATCAAGAATTGTTACGTGTTAATAAAATCTGTGACTGCTTCGGACCCGGCAAGAAATATGTCTGAAATAGTATCGCTGGACTTACTTATTCCACTTTGGTTTCTGGATTTGAGCTACGACTTTGTTACTACAGTGCTGATGTTTAATTAACTAACTCTATGGCTTATGGAACTCGCAAGTTCATCGCCGCAGTAACAAACGCTCGCCATTGGATTGTATCCTGGGCAATATCAAGCCAGTTTTCATCACGAACACCTACTTCTCGAAGATCTCTTCTATTATTGTCCTCCCAACGACGTCTCTCTCTTCCCAATGGCATCTTTCATTCGGCCTTCCAACTAGGATAGAATATAATCTTCGTTTTTCCCCTATCCGAGCTACATGGCCTGCCCACCTTAGTCGTCGCGATTTCATTATTTTTACATCTGGTGAATCGTACAGTCCGTGGAGTTCTTCATTGTACAGTCTCCTCCACTCTCAAGTCATCTCGTCGCGTTTCGGCCCGTATATCTTTCTCAAAACTTTATTTTCAAATAGACGTAATTTATGTTCATCTGCTGGGGTCGTACTCCAACTTTCGCAACTATAAAGTATTACCGGCAGAATAACAGTTCTGTATATTTTTAATTTCAATTTCCTTGATATTAATCGCGATGTTAGAAGTTTTTGGATTGAATAGAAACATGCGTTCCTCGATACTAAGCAACTTTTTATTTCTTCCGTGACCTCATTTTTGCTTGTTACGCATGCTCCCAAGTATTTAAATTTGTTTACTTTCTCTATGACCTCATCCCTAATTCTTATGTTTTTATTTCCTTCTTTCCCTGTGTTTCGGCTTGTTATCATGTATTTTGTTTAATAATGTTTAATGCCGATGTTTAATAATGTTTAAAATTGTGTTTGTATAAGGATTAGAAATTAGTTACGAGCTAATTAGTGTAAGTACAACATTTGTCTGAAAAGTTCAAAAACTAAGCTATTAATTCTTTGCCTGTGCACAATAAATGGGCTTTATTGAGACACCTGATAAGTGCTCTGAATAGACATTGGCTTGGAAATGTTTCCATGTAAACTCAGTTAATAACCCACTGTTCGGAATGTTCCCACATATGAAGTTACCTGAGTGGCTTGATGGACGCGGATTCCGAGCAGTTTTAACAATTAGTTCTGCGTTAAGCTAGGTAATCGCCCTAATAAAACGTGGAATGTAATACAGCAAGCATATGGTGACAAGGCATCGATAGGCCGTGTCTTTGAAAGACAGAAAAGACTAAAAAGTTAAGCGGAAACCTTCGAAATCGAAGACAGTATTGATCGCATCTTTTGATGCTAGAGGTTCAGTGCGCCATAGGGGTATTCCAAGAACCGGTTTCAGTTCGGTTTGTAGTTTAAACCGAATCAGTCGGTTTGAACTTCAAACCGGTTCGGTTCGGTTTGTAGAATGGTTCGGTTCGGTTTAAGAACTGTTGGGCCCTGTTTGAGGACTGTTTTGTTCAGTTTCAGTTCAATATTCGAAATCGATGGAAATGCAGTTTGCGTTATTAGGAACCGTCCACCCAGAGATTATAATGGGGCTGTAATGGTGTTTTTCGGTATAACTTTATTCAGATATAAAATTATTTCGATATTACTGGAACAATTGAGGATTCATACTGTGTGGGTACTTTCAATGATGCTTTGGAAATTGGAATAAAAGTCTTAATATCATTGGAATACAACTTTACGGCATGGGCGGATTTACGAGAGATACCCTGAAAGGGGGGGGGGGGCAATTACTTGAAGGGTGGATGCTATTCCAGGGGAAGTTACGTTTAGAATGAAACATTGAACTCATCCTAGGGGTGTGCCAGAAACCGGTTCCGGTTCGGTTTGTAGTTTAAACCGAATCAGTCGGTTTGGAAAAGGTTCGGTTCGGTTTGGTTTGAGAACAGTTCTGTTCGGTTTCGGTTAACCAATCCAAACCGGTTCAGGTAGCAAACCGAAACCGCGGTTTACGTTTTCAGGAACCGTCCACCCCTAGTGCATCATGAAGGACAAACGATAAACAAAATTTTTTACATGGACGTGCTGAAATATTTGTGTAAATCAATTCGGTGGCATCGTCCTGATTTATGGACATCTGGCCAGATGTTCTTACTGCGCGACAATGCAAGGGCCAAAACTGCTGTATCAATCCAGGAACATCTGGCCAAACATTGTATCACTTCTCTACCATATCCCCCCGACCTGTTGCCGTGTGATTCTTGTTTGTTTGTTTTCCCATGTAAAAGTGTAGAATCGCTGATTTCATAACAGAATTTATAACGTGTCTGATGTCACAACATGTATGATAAATTTCGGCGTCATCATTGCGTGTTGGCAAGAACCGGTGTAAACAGGAAGGGGATGTATAGTGGATGATATAATGCCACTGAATTTCACATGTATTATTTTGACTGATTTTTAATTGGGCAACTCTGTCTCAGGTCGTTTTTTTTTAACTGTCATAATGTGTATGGAAGCTAGTTGCTTTTGATGTAATCAGTTATTCGTATATTCGGAAAATACACGACGTTTTTTAGGAGGACTGATCACAGGCGAGCTCATTTCCTCATCCCAGTTAGCGGAAAAAGCAAATGTAAATAAGTTTTGGCTAGACTTTAGATAGCGCCAAGAATCGCTAAAGTCGTGAAGCTAAAGTTCAGTTATATAGTTGCCTGAAATAGTAGTTGGTTTGAGTATAGCTTGCATATTACTGTGATTTGAATGATCCAAATTGACTAGGATATCTTGGTGATTCAGAATCGCTTCTTTGTTTATACTTCACTGATTTCCTTGGATTAGTTACGTTAGAAATAGTAAAACTAATTGATTTCTTTAGTATGCGTTAGGAGCTGTTTTCGAAGCCGAGTTGACTTGAACAACCTAATCTGTCTTAACCTAACCTAATGTCTTTTAGTCCGTGTTACTCAGTGTTACCTGAAGTCCTCCTTTTGGAGGGCATATCCTCCTTCCAGTCTTGTCCTCTTTCCTTTTCTAAATATTATGAAATGTTCTAATTTTTCTAGTGAGCAGGTTGAAAAAGTTCCGAATTGGCCGTATTCGTACTCCTGCGATCCAAATTCTTAATTTTAATAAAATGTTCGTACCAGGCCCGTAGCCAGCACTAGATGTAAGGACGGGCAAGCAACTGTACAGGTGGGACAACGATTTATATAGCTCTATTCAAATAGTTAATGTATATTTACGCGGGAAAAAAATAGGTAAATGAG
>JAGDQP010058347.1:1444-12573 GCA_022664845.1 Lepisma saccharinum
TGTAAGACACACGCCATCTGCTCTGCCGGTGGTGAGGTTGTCTTTTCCTGGATACCGAGTCATATTGGCATCCATGGTAATGAATTCGTAGACGAAGCAGCTCGTGAGGCCTCTGTAGGAGCTAACATTGATATTCAGCATGTCCCATTTCAGGATATCAATGTTGATATATTATAGACAGATTACACGGAATGAATGGCAGCGACGATGGGATGACGTTGCTGTTAATAAATTGTAAGAAATTAAGGTAACTGTTGCTCCATGGAAATCATCTTGACGAGATAGTAGGCTTGAAGAAGTACTTTTATGGCGCCTACGTATAGGACACAGTCGCCTGACACACAGGTATCTGTTGCGACGATTGAATCCACCACATTGCAATAATTGTAATGAAGTTTTAAGTATTCGTCACGTCCTTTTAGATTGCCCAGGATCTCCGGCAACGTTATAACATTCCCAATGACATTGCGTGATTGTTAGGGGATGAATCAGATATGTTGCGAAGAGTTCTTATGTATGTTCAAGAGACAGGTTTATCTCCGTCTATTTGAGATGATTGTGTTCTTTAGCTGTTAAGTTTTATGTAGTATCATTATTTTATTTTTGTGAAGGCCCATTTACAGCTTTCACGTTTTTAACTTGTTATGCTAAAGACTCTATACATATTTAGTTTTTACCACTATTTTCTTTTTCTGAAGACACTTTACATCTTCAGCTTTTATATGATTTTATAGTTTTAGTTAATTAACAGCTATGTTTAGACGTGACAACGATAAGGGACTTCCCCAGTATCGGGAAGGGCGTAAGTCATAGTGCTGTTACCGCCTATACAATTTATGTTATCTTGTATCCATTTGAACTTAGATTTACTGCTCTGTAGAAACTTACATCACGATAGTATACATCACGAATAAAAAAAGACGTTTCCTTCATTTCTGTTTAATCCCATTACTTAAGATTTTTCTAGCCCTCCTCATTTTTCTGAGAGCAGGAAAGGAAGTTAATTTCATTCTAAAACTTTTACTTGTGATCTGTGCGGGAAAAATAAAATATTTATGTTCAAATCTTGTTTAAAAATATTCCTAGTGCTAACAATCAATCTCTCAAGTAACTGTTCATATTCAGTTTAGTTTGCTTGTCAGAATACATGATTTATATTTAGTCATTATAAAGAAAAATGAGGAAGAGGTTTACTAATCAGTGAAAGTGCAATTCCGTTCATCCTCGTCACAAATCTTAATCCTAATCAGATTGTTACAACAGAATATTTACAGTATGTGAAACTTCCACAAATAGATGAGAGAAAAAGTTTATTCAAGTTAGTTCTTGTGCTTTGCCAAGTGTTAGCCTGTTTGTAATTGCGCTAATAACTGTTATCTTTTGCTAGTAGTTCAGCCTGAAACATGATACTAATTGATCAAATATTCGTACATAAGCTTTCATATGCCTGCAAACTGCTGAAAACTTAAGATGCTCTAGCTCTGCTTCCGTATTTGGATTTAGTTGTCGTTGAACCTGTTGATGCAGAACTATTCCTAAATTGTATTGAAGCTTTAATTCATTAGACACAAGTACAAATGTAAGTACTATATAAATTACTTTATGTAGAGAGGAAAATAAGCTCAGGACTCGTAATATATTAATGGTAATAACGTTGTAAACTTTCAAGTGTTCCTATATTTTTGTAACACAAGGTTAAATAAATAATTTTGTATTTTTACGTACAATTTTTGAGAACTTATTTAAGTCAGTTGTCGATTTTTCTATTTGATACTAGACCAGATCTGAATTAAGGAAATATTTCGTAATACTACACTGCCAATGGTTCTGAACGTATAGTTAGTTCGTTAGAGTTGTAGCCTGTGACTGAAAGACTCGAAGAGACAAAGAAAATGGTTCGAAATTTAGGAATAGTATATAAAAATAAGAGCTGTCAAATTGTCTACTTTTTCGCCATATTTTGTCATGTTCTGATGGAATCTATCGTGTGAATTCGTTTACGTATGCATCTTAAAGAAGTAATAGAATTACAAACCAGAGTGTAAATCTTCATAATCATAATGGTTGTCCTCATCTCATATATATTTATTTCTAGTGGCTTTGTTATGATGATAAACGGGTCACGAAATACCTTTTCTCGTACTAAAAGTGTCTAATTTAATTAATTTAGTCTTGTAACCACATTTAGAAGAATTTTTAAATCAATTAGAGGGCGACAAGAAATTGAATAAAAAACGATATAGGGTGCTTTCTTTCAAGACTTTTTTTCTTTATTTTGTTTGCTAAGGAAGTGATTATATGCAAATTTTTGTCCTCGTTGTAGTTATTAAAGTGTTCACGTTTTATTATTGTGATTATTTTTTGTTTGAGATCTTATTGTCTCTTTCACAATTATTCGTGTTATGTTTTCTGAGCAATATTGACAATGAATGTAAAGAGTTGCCGTCCAAATAACCAGGAAGGTACAGTCTGTGAGTTTAATTAATTCTTTGAGCCTTCGCTTATTTTATCCCAGTCTTTTCGATAGTGTATTAGCTTCGTCAGGGGTCGTTTACATCTCTATCTACATTGCCTCATTGCATATTCTTTATTTCAGTAACATTTCTCTTAATGTCATTTCTATAATATTGGTATCCAGGATCTCCCTAATCTGAAGGTATCGGGAACGTTAGATTAGGGTATTGGGAAAATCAAAGAATGTAGCTGTGCTAATGGAAAGTGTTTTATGAAAAAAATCTAATTAGCACAACAATTTAGAAGTTGAATTTAAATAACAGATGGGATTCAAAATACGATTGTGCCAAAAAAAAAAGAATTCAAACCATCTGTTAGGCTAAGTTCCAGTCACTAAAGCCTCTGCTGGGATGGGATTTTCGAACCCATCTCAATGAACGCTTTCAAATCCTCTTGGTTTCTACCGATGTCGATAGTAATGGCCTTCTTTCTGGTCCAGTAGGATTATTTTGTATAGTTCAAGGAACTTCAGTAAATTCCAAGCTAGGGGAATAATCTTGTTGTACGTGGACAAAAATAGGAAGCTGTCACATGGAATTTCTGAGCAATGCACCAGGAATAACCTGTGGTTTCATATGTAAGTAATGTATATAGTTGCTAATTACAGGAATGCAACTTAAATATACCAAGAATACGATGTTTATATGTCGCATTCATAGCCGTGAGAACGTGTAAGTATACTAAAGCATTACAGATATGTTTTCTCTGGGTCGAACTATAGTTATGTATGTTAGGTAAACGCGCTAAATTGTTCGGCATAATCTCTGACTGGATAGAACCAGATTTGATACGGGTATAGAAGGAGGACAGATAGGTTTTTTCAATACTAATGCTTGAATGGCAGAAGAATATTCCAATGAATAAATGTATGACAATTTTAATTAACGTAATTTCCCAAAATGCAATACGACAATCAAAAAATAACACAACAAATAATTCGTATTTAATGCCATTGTTAATTCATCATCAAAATAACGCGATTCCGTTTTCGGGGAAATGCTCAGCTTCACAGCTACTACTACTAGGTCCGGTTTGACGCTTACCACTGGACCCCGGGTACTTTTAGAAATTACAAAAGAAAATGCCACAAGAGATTCGCGGTTCCAGTTTAATAATACGCACAACACTATAACGAAACATACTTTTGGACCCATCAATTAATGTAGCAGCAAAAATCGCGACAATTATTTATGTAATATCAATACACATAGCAATTACATAATACACAACATGAATACTTTGGAATATTCAATAGCGACAATAATAATTGGCCATGCAATCATTACTTCCTTGGTACCATGCATTTATTTATTTGACTTACATGTCTTTCGTCCTCACGTTTGGGTTACCAATTTATTCAACCCAAACAGTGTTTTTGGTGGAGAAATGTAACATTTTATATGGACTATCGTACTGACGTACAAGCTTCTCGTTGAAGTGCCGTTCGATGTTGGATTTCATGATTTCCTTTTTTCAATACACTACCTTCTACGGAGAAATCAATAGGCCTCTGTCGTTTGTTATATAACTTCTTCCGCCTTTCCCAGGGTTTGGTGATACTATTAACTGGATACGTTCTTTCTTGTCCACGGTTTCATCTAATAGAAGAGCGTTCGATGTTCATTTAGCATCTAGGGGGTTTAGGAACTTTCTCCCTAAAAATATCTCACAAGGTGCTATTTGAGTGCTTTCATTTACAGTTATGTTGAGTGTATATTGTGGATGGAGGGGCAACACACTTTGAGAACGCCACTGAAATCACCAGACGAGAAACAATTTGCACCATCACAACGCAGTTCATCGCTCCAACCAAGAAGAAATTCCATCAAATTCTTGGTCGGACATAAATACTGAGGCAAGAGAGAAACGTAACAAGAGGGAACATTGTGAGTGGGTGAGCAACCATACTAGGAAGCGCTACTTCAATTTTATCGTAGACCAAACCTTTTCATCTAGGCAGATCATTCTGCCCGTCCGTCTATTCATTTAAGTCTGCCAACCTCGAGGCCTTGGGCCACCATTGTGCCATTCACTGATTGGAGATTCAATGTCTGGGCTATTTCATTGAACTAACACGGCAGTTAATTCCTGGAACGTTCCTCACTGGTATCGGAAGTCCTCCGTTGGAGCGACGACCCCTTCTCGTCTGGGCATGGATTATTTGGTAAGTGAGATCTGAATAGAATGTCTGGAATTAGCTATTCATGGCCGTTGGTGGGATTCATTCTAGTAGTCTGTTATGATTACGCCCATATTTTGTAGAAGGGTAATAAATCCCCTATTTTTTTAAAACCTGTCAATTTGTCGTTTCTCTATGCCTAGTGTCACCCTTTTATTGTTTGCCTTTTTCTGTAGCTACGAATTAACCCCCGGAGTACATCCAGTATTCGCTTCTTTAAGGTAAGGTTTCTGTCACACCAGGTGAATGCCAGGATGATACGCAACCTTCTCGATTCCCGGTTGAAGGTGGCTACATGGATGGAGGCGCCATCATTTTACCTTTTCTGCATGGCGAAAACGCTATGATTTTTGGCACTAGGCAATATTTCGTTATTCTTACACCCACCCACCCAGTGTAAGTCATTTCAGTATTTTATTGCGACTTTGGTGATATTTGATTTTATTTTTAGTGGTTTAATATGTATGTATTCGCCTGACAGGAATGTCCTGCTAAATAGATACCCAATTCTCACACGTTCTAGAGTAGCTCGGGACGAGAAATTAAAAGCGCAAATACCAGAATTATTTTCTTTTGCTAAGCAACAATCTAGGTCAACACCCAACAAAATGTCATATCCTCCACCGCCGCCGGAAGGCCCATCATCAACTGAACAACTGATTCAGTTGCGTTCCCCCCTGCCTTTTCGGGATTCGATTCTGGCTCAGTGGACAACTTTTTTCTCACATTCGACAACATGAAAACTAAGTCCGGCTGGACTGACGCTTAAACCAAATCCTCCGTCCGTTCATTTTTATCAGATAGGGCATTAGACTATTACTACACATTATCCCATTCAGTAAGTTTCGCAGAAAAACTATGAAGATAAAAAACAATTTATCGAAGTCTTCCGACGTATTGCTTGCCTTTACCGTGCTGACGATGTCATCCATGCTAGAAAACAAGCAATAGGTGAACCCACCTATGCTTACATTATGAGCAAATCACGCTTAATCAGGAAATATCAGCCTCAAGCTAACGAGGATAGTATGTATTACCAAGCAAATCATATTAGGCTAACGTAGTGACATCCTCTCCTCTCCCGTGTTGCATCCAAGAACATTGACACTTTAGATGACCTAACTAATTAAAGAAATACAGGCCATTGATAAGAATTATTACACAATCTCTGAAAGACGACGTGAAGAATTTGTCCAATTGCAGCTTTTATCAATTCCCGCAGTGAGACAGTCACCATTAACGTACTTTAACCCTACCTTTTCTCCCATCCTCTATCCTCCGGCACATATTGCCCCACTCAGCAATTCTTTGCCATGACATCGTCCAGGTGGTAATGTCGCAGACTTCTCAGCGGCAATGCATAACCACGTGAGTACGAACTCCACGGCCGACCATCCTGACTGAGGTTTCTCAGGATTTCCCGCGCTTTCACCAAATTAGTGCCATGATGGTAACTTAATAAAGGCCCTGGCCGATAACTTCCTCATTTTCTACCTAACTCATCCCTAACGGACCCAAAGATGCCAACACGCCTTAAACAAAATTGAAAAGAATAACTAAAAAAATATATTTATCTGTTTACAAACTGTTTAGTACAATACGGAAACAAACGGGAGGTGAATCTGCAGTAATCTAACACCTTGCACTGAGAAGACGAAAATATGAACTTACTGCCACTTACTTATTTTAATGCAACGAAAGAAGCAGTATTTTAACAGACTATTATTTTGAATTATGAATTTTATTTAAGTCTTTTAGACAACATTGGTTAAAACCGTATGGATGATGAGAGAATTGGTGGAACGAAGAAGGAGGGAGGAAACGGGAGAACCGCGAGAAAACCCATCCACACGGTGTTTGTCCACCACGAAATCTACGTCACATGTTCAGGACCGCACCAACGACCCGAAACACCAGTGTGATCGCTCTATCATCGAGTCATCACGGCTTCACGAGGCTACCGAAATGTTACTTAAAATCTTATAAAAGCAGAACACTTAAGTAATTATAAAACCTACATTGTGGGAGATGTTTTAGTAATAGGGGAATTGTCTTCTTCATCCGCACCCCTGCAGGCATCATGAGCTTAACCGACACATACACTGGATCCAACCGTCCAAAATATTACTATATTTTAAGAAATATAGCCTAAAGAGGTCAATAGGCTTAATCATAATATACATAGTTTTCAACTGCAAAAAAGTTTTATTTTTAATAACCTATTAAGTAATAATAATAGAACAGATTCCATATGAATTCTCTTCGAGAGTTGAAAAACAAATTTTAAACTCTGTAGTGAGTCTCAATTGTTAATAAATATGTTATAATTTTGTGAGAGCTATCGTCCAAGGTCTCTAGAAACATGTGGGGCCTTAGCCTTAAGATAAACCATAACACATACAATAATTTTACTAGAGTACGTTTTGCCGCGTTGTACTACTGGTCTACTTCTACAGCATAAGCAAAATACCTGAAAATTGTCATTTTCGAAATTTGACGATCCTCCATTTTGAATAGGGGTAACAAATCGATTCCGGAGTTGTTAATTATTGTCTATCGTCAAGACTTTTCAAATGAGATATTATTCGTGCGGTACTCACCTTGCAACTTAAAATATTTTAGTTGACCCTACCTACCCTCTGAGGATTCGGAGATGGATGTTTTCAGCAAAAAATGATTTTAGCCTCTCAAGAGAACATGTTTCAGTATTTTCTTATATTTCTATTCGTTCCGGAGACAAGCCCTGAGGATAGACTTTATTGGCGTCCTATCTATATATATTTGCGTTATGTAGAAGAGATAGAACATTCATTAAATCACCCATAACTTTTTCAATGTTCACTAGTTCAATACAGGTTCATTTCCAATTCCCCTGCAAACAGAGTAAGTTTTGAGCTTAGGATTTTTTTGCATTTCAAGTGAGATATATAACTCTTCTAAAATAGCAAGTCTTCAATTCTATAGGACAGTTTTTCCCAACATTTTCAAGGCTCCAGATCTGTTGATCTATTACTGGTTTCTTTGCGCCCGCCCTGGTCCTACAACCAAATCATTATACATACAGTATCAATAGATCATTTTTGCGTATCTGTAGCGTTTATTTAAAAGGACGTACATTTTCAATACATGAAAGTACAATTGAATACCGTTTGTTTCCCAACAATACTGCAAGTCACGTATTAATGGTAGAGGAGAAGGTCCCAATATAGGCTATGTTCCAAATACGTTTTAGACTTATATATGCTTGTATAGTACTGCTAACTGGTGAGAAAAATATGAAACAGTTACCCAAGAACAAAGGTGGTGGCGGAATTCAGTTAGCGAAAAAGACTTGGATGTGATTTATTTATTTGTATGTTGTGCCTGTTTTATAAGGCATGTTGTATTCCTCATAGACAGCACTCGTAGTCATTGTAAAACAAAGAATAAATAATATTGCTTATTAACTTCTGTTGCGTCACGAAGCGACCTCTATGAATGGTCTAAAAACGGGCTACCTTGCCTACGTACATCTTCATCTTAAGAGTTTCCTTCTCTTAGAACACAGTACTTAGAATTTCAAACCTAGTAAGTAAAATTTCATATTTCAGCAGTTTCTGTCATAAAGAAAAAAAAATCATCAATCGACTTTAAAAACGAGGAAGTGCTACTGTGATAGTGAATAACGTATTCTTTGGAAATCTAATACTAAGAAACAATAATGTATTCTTTGGAAAAGCAGGAATTTAGTAAATGCAAGAATACATTATCTTTTAGATAAGTTGGGCAACAATTAAAAAATATACTTGAACGAAAAAGAAAACAAGAAACTTTAGAATTCACGAGACAAGAATCAGATTCAGAAGAATGCAGGATGTTTTCTGATCCAGATCCTTGTGATGATGAAGATAGTTACTTTGATACGCGAACTGCGCAAGAAAAGCCAGATGATGAAGACACGAACTGTATATTCTGCGACAGAACATTCTCTGAACACACAGGTAGACGTATGGGTTATATGTATTATGTGTTGGAAGTGAGCACATAAAGAATGGGC
The DNA here is from genome assembly GCA_022664845.1 of Lepisma saccharinum. Classification (NCBI taxonomy): domain Eukaryota; kingdom Metazoa; phylum Arthropoda; class Insecta; order Zygentoma; family Lepismatidae; genus Lepisma; species Lepisma saccharinum. The sequence goes on from JAGDQP010058347.1 coordinate 10,174, forward strand.
TGGTGCAGAAAAGGACTACCTCTGACTTTTGTAAATATACATATATCATCACTATATCACTCTTAAACATTATTTTGAACTGTTAAAATTTCTTCTTAATTATTTAAGATAACTTTAAAGGGTAGCCCATATTTAGACGAGTGTTTGAAAACTTAAAATTATGACATCTCTGTAAAATGGATCTCAGACATATTTGCTGTTGTTGTTTAATACATTCCTTGGAAGATTTTGGAGATATTTGAAAAATAAAAGTGGTAGCCCGTATTTGGACCTTCTCCTCCAATAGTAATAAAAACTAACGATTTTGTTTACGTAAGATTTTCAATGTAATGTCTGGTGTTGTTTTGTGGCAGTCAACTTTTTCAAATCTGGCTCCAAAGTAGGGATTTTCAGGTCATTCCATAAACCTGGCGGCATTTGAAGAGTACGCTATTACTACAGCGATGCTGTTTGTTGAGAAATACCCAGGTTTTATATGCCTTCTACAGTGCATAAAATACTTGTTCACGGGCCCAAAGCTATACAATCAGCCCTTTTCCTATTGACAACTCTCCGAAGAGGTCCAGGAAGCACGGAATAAGGACATCAAGAAATTCCGGGAAGGGTTTTCAAGAAAGTTCAACAGATGTGTGACGATGGAAAATGTTATTCATCAGCTTTTGATTTCATCAGATCCTTATATTTCCAGTTTACGGAATCTACCAAAGAAATCAAAGGGATAGTTTTCACCAGCAGTGTTACAACTTCTTTCAGAACCAGAACCATCGTATGTTAGTGGATGCTCTATGTCAGATTTACCAACTACTGAAGACACTGAATCGGTATAAACTTAAACTAAGTTCTTAATGCATGGATGAGATGCAAAAGGATTTCCATCTGAACGTGTGGCATACTAAAGGCAAAACTGTTTTGAGGCTAAACTACACTGCTCTGCAATGATTTTCTGCTTGGAAACTCCTACTATTGTCGGGCAGTGTAGTTCGTTTCCCAGAAATCAGTAAGTTCCGATGAAATGTTTTCCTCTTGCATTTCAACCATTCCATGAATCTCGTTTCCATCTGTGGCTTGTGCCTCAACATTGTGGTTTTCATTAACTCCACTCTTTGCTATCTTCTATATCTATGCATATATTGCACATACATACAGCAATACTGATTTGAAGTAGTTTCCATTTGTAAGACTAAGCAACTGCCAATATGTTGAACTGTTATCACGTGTATATATTAGTGTAAATATTAGTGTATATGTATATATAGGGTATCCCTATAGTGTATATTTATATATAGTGTGTATATATTGTACACGACTACACTTTATGTAAAGTATGAAGAAGGATTTTGTTTATTGTTCCCATCTCAATAATCATCACAAATGTTGATGTTCGTGTTTTCTGTCTTGTTAAGAAAGCACTTTGGTACTATCACGTAACAAACATTATTTATTTATTCACTCACATTGGGCTCCAACGAGCAAAAGCTCACATCAAGGAGCAGTACATATATACATATTACAAGAACGCACAATTCGAAGTCTTCTGTTTGAGAAAAAAATATTATATGACATAATACATTCTTCAGTTATGCTAATAAACAAATTGTAAAGTACAGTGTTTGCTTGGAAATATACTTATTGAACAGAAGAAAGAAACAAAAGAGACACTCCATTTTAATATACACTAATTCTGAGTAGCAGTAATATCAAGGCATTTGAAACTACAATAATATAAAATTACAATCTTTTAGTGGAAGGTATAATACAGTGATTCTCTTCACTGCAGATTCAAAGGCTCAAATACAAAAGAAAGGAAGATAAAAAATAGTGACATATACACTCTACTCCACTTTCATTCCCCTTTCAATTGTACCCACAATATTTTGCTTATTTGTATCTTAAATACAGTCAGAGACGCAGAGCGTCGACACTCGTCCGGAACATCATTATAACACATAGCTAAATAGTTTTTGAGCCCATTTACGCCATATAATGTTGAATCGTATTGTTCAAGATGAACACGTGCTTGATTTCTGGTATTGTAGGAATGTAGTTCTTTGTTCAAAGTGAACTGAAAGTTTTGATGGATATTTTTCTTAATAGCATTGAACACGTATAGGGTTGCAGCTTGTTTACACAACGATTGAATTGGGAAGATATTCGAAGTACAATAAGTTTCTAGATTTTGATGGCGGGGTGGGAAACCCCATAGAATGCGCAAGGCTCGGTTTTGTAGGATTTGAAGAGGATGTAGCCCTGTTTTCTTACTTCGACCCCATAGTATAATCATATATGTTATGTGTGAGTGTACAATGGCATAATAAATTTCTCTCATACGATTTACCGTCAAAATGTTACGAAGTCTATGAAGAACACCTACAACTGGGGATACTTTCTTACATATATGAG
>JAGDQP010058348.1:0-12572 GCA_022664845.1 Lepisma saccharinum
TGTGCCTCTGATTTTTTTCTGATCGGAAGCTTATTTGCTTTTATTCCAGTTAATTTCTCAAATATGCAACATCCAAATGGTAACTGCATTCGGGAGCTGATATGCCAATTAAGAAAATTCCTCGATTGGTACTTTTCGCTGTCCTCGCTTGATAATTCGCTGTCTTCGATTGAAATTATTCGATGTCCTCGATCAGTCTAGATAGGTAAATCAGGTAATCTCCGTGGTAGGTTGGTGAATTCTTTTTACAATATTTTTTTTTTTATCCACGCCACCTGGTTCGGGTTGTCACGTTCGGTAAACTAATTCAGGTAAACATCGTTCTCAGTACAGTCGGAGTACACAGGTGGCGTTGTCGTCTTCCGGAAAAAGGTCCAAAGCCGGTATTTATGTCACATCCAGTAGTAGATTCAAGGTTCCAGCCCAGGTAAAGTTGTCTTCGGGTAAGTCACATCCTAGAGTCGAGATCGGTACAGTCACGACTGGAACTCTTGAGTGAAGTCCTCATCCGGGTTGAAGGTCACAATCGAGAGGGTCAAATCCATTGGGTAACGGAAGGCCGCAAGTACTGTCTATTTCGGTTAATCTCAGTTTGGGTTGACAATCAGGGGTTGTTAAGGCCTCCGTACCCTTAATAGCACACAAGGCACATCACATGGCTCCTTTCGATCCTACTTAATACCATCATACAGCGCTGTAAGTGGTTTACAAAAAATATTAGAGCGCGGAGCCGTGTGCCACCTAGAACTACATATGTAGTTCTGATAACAGTATTCTCCAGACAAAGCTTTAAATTATTTGAACGCGGACATAAACGAAACTGGTTTGACACATCAACTTCCAATGGGGTAACCATGTTTATAGATTATTTCGAGTATTCTTGCGAAAGAACACAACAATAGGTTGTAAGTTTTCCAAGGTAGGTTCAACATTGTTGCAATAATATAAAATGCACAAAAAACTTTTTTTTAAAAAAAATAATGGCTTTTAAAAATAGTCAATTGACATCGAATTTAGGCTCCGAAACTTGAATCGCTTTAAAGGTTAATCGTGCACTTTGGAAATCGAAGTAAGTACCGGTGTATAAGTTTCTTGGAAGAATTCATTTTATATAATTTGCTAATTTTGACAAATTATTTAACTTTTATCACGGGTTTTCCCTGTCCTCTTTATTTTAATGCATGATCTTCCTTCTACTGTGAACAAGCTGTACATGTTTTTGACCCTCAGTTCTTCTTTATTGTTCACCTACGGTAAAATCTGTTTTTAGAAAACTAAATAAGCTTCGGGAACCTAGAAATTCGCCACCACGAATACAGTGTTTCTCATCAAACAGTGTAACGCACGACAGATCCATTCTCTGTCAATCAATATCCCCTCCTCCAGTCATTTCGCTTCACGATGACCGACAAAGTTACGAATACGTACGAAACGCTACGTGGTCTTTTTAAGGTTAAAACAACTTCTCCTTTTAAGAGCTGGCAATATTTCACTTGAGCTGAACGTCGTAGTATACCACAGGCCTCTCAAATTTTCTTGCATTGCAGTGTACGAGAGTCCCTCTCCCCCTACCATACCCCCATCTTTCACATAATGTTCCAAGGCTGCATATAATACACACTTTGTCTTCCTTAGTTTCTTGCTTCATAGACCCCCTTGTCTCGCAATAAGTAAAGTCACGTTCTCTGTGTAACACAAACACACAAACACGCGCATGCACAACGTACACACACCTCTCTCATCCCACTCCCTCCTTCGCCGGCGAGATTTTAATTAACTCGTATATTTAACTTCCACATGACAATGCAATTTAAGACGTTAGCATTCGAAAACAAAATCAATGGATCTCTTATTCTCCCTCTCTCTCTCTCTCTCTCTTAGTTTCCTTGGAGGTACCGAGTACATAATTTGTATTTATTATATATTACTACTCTATGTACTGTTTCAATACTGTACTCCACCTTCGAAAGATTTGTAACTTTTCAATGTTAATGAATTGAAATTTGACAATTATTATTGATTATCCATCCCATATATTCAAAATTTTGTACTAGTAATCGATTCCAACATACTGTAGTACATTCAGGTCAGTCGTACTGAATGATCGTACCATAATTATGCGTAGGTCCATTAAAAAAAAAAACGCCTCGTCGGTTGGGAATTTACCACCCACCAGAACTGTCGTCATGTTGTTGAATTTTACACTGTCAATGTCTCTCAGACGAAAGTTATTCCTGCCTCATCTACCTAAAGGAAATTTAAGATCGTAAGGTAACTGACAGTATCCGTAAGATTTAGTTACTGCTGACGCCTGATGACTTATATAATATATCGTTCAAATAATTACAAAATAATCACGGGTTCAATTCCCGCTGGGGCCTATTGAGCAGAGTGGTTCGGAACACACTTTACCAATAACTGTAGATCCCGTCCTTAGAAAATCACCAGCTCGTGTAGGACGTTAATATCAATTCAATCAATCAACTTAAAAAGAAATCTGAAGACATAAATTATTCGAACTATGCGACCTAGATTGAATCCGGTGCCACTGGGTCGTGGAGAAGTTCAAAACCTTCAAGACCCTTTTTTATCAGTTAATATTTATTACTTTAAGGCTAAAAATCTCAAGGCTTTTTATTATTATTATTAGGATTGAAATAGGCATGGCTTCTAAATTTAACTCCAAACAACTCCGTGTTATTTACTCGCGGTTTGCTCTGCCTGTCCTTAGTGGGTGCTTAAGTTAACTGTCACAAAACAACGAAAAGAAAATGCTCCATACAGCGGCAAGGATTCTTTTGTTTATTAACTATTTCGATCTACCTCAAACATACTGATCAACACAACATAATAGCCAGTTAAGAAACAATACCCTGTAACCGATAACTTTAGCATAAATTGTCTTGATTAGTCGACACCCCTTGAACAGCGCGGGGAATTTAATGAATGGAAACGTGCAAGGGAGAGAATACAATACCCCCTACCTCAAGAAACGCAATAGATTGAGGATATATGACGCATCTCTCAGCTCATTTAATATTTACGTTTTGTCAGTTACGCATTATTAATTCTTAAGCGTTGATATGTTCAGCTTGAGTTCAAGTCAGAAATACAGTAACTCTTTACTTCAATTGCAGTTTTTTAAATATAAATATGTAGTAATGCCGAAAAATCCTAATATAAGCATTTGACTGCAATGTTACAGTGAGTTGCGTTCACAATAATACTCCCTTTACTCCCTTCTAAGGACATTTGAAGGGCGGCAAAATTGGATTTCATTTTGAATAAGATGCATATAATGTGTCTCTATTTCAGGTTAAGGTAAGCATGGACTCTTTATGCCTACTCAAATATTTTAATTTAAGTTCGAAACTTTGCTCCAGATTCGTTACGTTCTATTAGTTATCGATACTTAAGTGTCCTCGTTAGTCCTTCCACCACTTCCTAAACATTTTTCAGAATATCTCAAAATCTAATTGCATTATCAAAATTTTAAGAAGATACATCTCTAGCACTTATGAAATACAATGGACAGCGATCTCGAGATCATGTTCATTGATGAGTGATACGTTGTTAATTAAATAATGACGTCATAATCTTTGACAACGAATCACTCATCGGACAAGATCTCAAGATCGCTGTCCATTGTATTTCATAGTAATTTGTAAGTGCTAGAAATGTATCTTCTTAAAATTTTGATAATGCTCTTAGATTTTGAGATATTTTGAAAATAGTTAAAAAGTAGGGGAGGGACTAGCGACGAGCCGTACGATTAAATCAGGTAAGTTTGATCCGCTTACCCTAAACTGGATTTGTTCCTGCCATCTGTATTTTAACAATCTAAAAGGCAATGGTTTTCTTTATTATGCAGTTATGTAATGTGCAAAATTAATAACAAACCCACTGGATTTTAAAATGTTTTTTTTTTTTCAAGTGGTCTCAACCCTTATAACTATTAGTTAAATATCCTATTTTTTATGTACGTTATTTTTATAAATATTATTTCGATAGTGTACGTAATCAAAACTCGTGGTTTTATCTCTCGTTATTAACGACGAACGAAGCAGTAACAGCTGACGGCGTGACAAACAAGTGAATCATTAGTATTGGATGGTATCAACGTACAACATTAACATGCAGATAGTCGGCCAACGGGATATTCTAACCAAATAGGACATCACAATTCATAAGTTGGCATTTCTTTTGTTAAATTTTAAAAAGCGGGTCCAACATTACACTCTTGACGGAGACAAGAGGATACGTGGGAGAATTTCTCACTCAAGAAGATGGCGTTTCAAGTAAAATTCAGTGCCGTAGACACACATTAATTCATCACAAATAACGTATTCGGAAAGTCACTTCAATTCGAACGAAGTTCTGATTTTAATCTATGATGATGAGTTAAAGACATTTCACACTGTCGAATAGCGGATGAACATAAATGGTCTATAACAACCAGGGTTTGAAAAGCCTGAGCCCGAGTTTTATTGACCTTTTTCGGGTTTTAGAAATAAAATATAAATACAAGTAAATGTAAAGCTGTGTACAGACCTCAACAACTCAGTCGGTAAAGGCGTGTCACTACTGTGGAATCGAGAGGCTTGGAGCGGGCTTGTTCTGTGTGGAGGTGACCTCACTTCAAGGTATGTGCACTAGATTCAAGCCATGGCGCTGTTTGGGGACGAAGATAATGATAGATTCCTGCATTACGCCATTCACAGGAGAGACTCAGGAAAATGAGGGAGAACCCCATTCGGGATGGTCTCATTGATCCGCTGAGGAAAGTGTTGATTTTTTTTTTTTTAAATTTCTTTGAAAGTCTTTATAAAGGAAACTGACTCAGGCCGAATGAATGATGATGGGAGAATTGGTAGAATGAGGAAAGCGGGAGAACCCCGAGAAAACCCATGCGCATGGTGTTTGTTCACCACAAATCTCACATGGCACAAGCCGGAATCGAACCAAGGAAACCCACGCAACAGAGTCACCGCGGCCCGAACAGGGTCTGAATTGCTGCTCAACCTTCTCAGTGTAACTTGGCCGTCAGGAACACCAACCAGCAGAACATAACAGACGGAGAATCCAGTCCTTGTGGTCCAGGCTGTTACGTCACGGACTTCGGATTGGAAATGGGTAAGCACATGTGTTCGAACCCCAGGGCCAACTATTCTGAGGCTTTCCAGAGTTTCCCCTCAGTTTCACAAGTGGAATGAAGAAAGATCTTACTAAATTCGAATACTTCCTTGTATTTCAATATCACAAAGTGTTGTAGATTTTAAATAACAATATTAAATGACAGTCATGATTGCATTCTAACAATCTAAAATGCAATGGTTTTCATTATTACCCCCTTCTGTGAAGTGCCTTCATTTAAGTAACAGAAATTAATGAAAAAAACATTGGGCTTTAAAGTGTTTTTCATGGTGTCTTCTAATTTTGTGACATGAAATTCCCTGAGTTTTCCATGATCATTTCTTCCAGATTCCCTGAGTTCTTAGTATAGTGGAATATGTAAATAATATGCAATAACATGTTTTTAATGTCAGCACCACTCAGTCCAAGCATCTTGTACATTATTGGTATTTTACATGTGAAAAAACTTCTTTAAAATAGAGGATTTTAGCACATTGAAAAAATCCGATCAGCAGTGGGAATTGAACCCCCTGACCCATCTTGCAAACTATGGACAGGTCCACCCATAAATTTCTCTGAGTTTACCTCATAAATTATAGATTTCCCTGAGTTTTCCAAATTTATAAAATTCCCTGAGAATTCCAGGTTCTCCAGGGTGGTAGACACCCTGCTTTTGTTTTGTTTTTTAAGTAAGCCCGAGACGAAAATACCCACTGGGTTTTATTGGGACTTTAACAAACCCTGGCATAAAGTGTAGAAGAAACGTATTGCCTGTTTGAAGGAGAAAAGGACATATGGTGTGTGTTCCTACAAAAACTGGACACATCAAATCTCTTCACCTAAGTACAACTGGGAAACAATTTTGAAGTAAGCTGACATCGTTAATATTAAAAGGAGATAAAGAGTAATATGCACTAATGTGAACTATAAAGCCTCCTGTCAATTTCGCGAGTTGTACACCACCTAAACTTAGGTAGCAATGAGACAGAATTCAAAAGATCGCATGTGTACATGCTGGGTAATTAGCACCAGCATACCTGGATTTTTAAGCACCAGGCTTCTCTGACTATTTAGTCTAAGTAGTGGTTGCAGTATGAATATGGGATGTTACTTCAGCCTACGTCGGGCGTGATTTTCCGAACGAAATAAGTCACAGGTTCATGGATAGGAATAAGTGTAATTTACGTCATTGTGACATGATTATTTCTATATCACCGTTGATGTTTTGCTCTAAAAACACAGACAGTATGTTGAGTGGGCGATACCAAACGAAGGCGGGTTAGAAAAAGTCAGGTTAGATTTTTTTACTATTTATTTTTATTATTATTAGGCGGTGCATATCACCTTCCACAGACATAACCTGTCACTGTTCCATTTATGGTTCCAAATAGAACGCCCGACATATACTAAAGAGATGCCAAGAATGGAATGTATTGCAATATAGTAAGTGTACGTAGAAACATATTAATGCAGAGTAGGCAAAAATTGTCTCCTGATAGCAGGGTTTGCCAAGGTGGGCCCAGCCTAATGTTTTTTTTTTTTTTTTTTTGGGTTAGGCCCACTTGAAAAAAGTACTTTAAAACCTAGTTGATTTTCTAATTATTTTTTTGTTTTTAAATGATTACTTAAATGAGGGCACTTCATAGAAGTGCGTAATAATAAAAACCATTGCATTTTAGATTGATCAATGACCGCTGCAATGACACCATCTGACGAGCGAATGGTGAAATAGACGGCACGTGCCATAGCAGTCATATAGGACACTTGATTTTGTAGCAGTGTGTAGACGGAGAACGGTCTATTCCACGTTTTGGAAGTGTGGCTTCTGTTTGATCATGGCAGTGTCGGAGGACCACATACGGCATATCACGCCGTATGAATTTCAGCAGGGACATCCAGCCAGCGCTGCGGCATAAAACATCAATGCCGTATTTGGTCAGGGTGCTGTCGATATGCGAAAGTGGTTACAGAGATTTCGCTCTGCGGACACCAGCCTCACCGATAAGCAACGAGAAGCGAGACCTGTGCAGCTTGACAACGATGCCCTGCGAGCAGCGGTGGAGGCAAATTCAATGCAAACTGTTGAAGAACTGGCCAGCGAACTCTGTATCACGCATTCGACCGTTCATCGTCATCTGCAGGGCTATGGGCACGCGTCAAAGCTCGGAAAACGAATACCCATGCGTTAACGACTCAACAGAAGCAGCAGCTAGTTGATATCTGCAGTTCCTTGCTCACCCGTCACTGACGTGAGCCATTTCTGGACAGAATCGTCACAGGGGATGAAAAGTGGGTCCTCTACCATAACATTACACGCAAACGGCAGTGGGTACCTAAAGCGGGGAGGGTGCAGGAACTGTGCCAAAACAGGATCTCTCCACCGCTGCAGAGTGATGTTGAGTGTTTGGTGGGATATCCGTGAGATAAACCATATTGAGCTCTTGCCACGTAACAAGACCATCAATGCAGATGTCTACTGCCAGTAGCTTCAACGCCTACGGACTGCATTGTTGGAGAAACGTCCTGCTCTGGTTAATCGCACGGGTGTGCTCATCCACGGTGATAGCGCGCGCCCACACACGGTAAGAAGGACCTGTGCTAAGATCGAGGAATGTGGCTGAAACTTCCCCACCCGGCGTTTTCACCAGATCTTGAACCAACAAACTACTGTCTTTTTCGCAGCCTGCAAAACCACCTTACCTGGAAAACGCTGCAAAATGAGGAATGCGTGCGACGAAGAGTGACCTAGTTCTTTGCCTCCAAAACCGGTGACTTCTTTCAGCGGGGGATTCAACAGCTGGTAGAGAGGTGGCATTGTATTCTAATTTAGTTATGGTCTTTGTTAAGGTCCACCTTCTTCATTCCAGCATTTGCCTGGTGAAACTCATGGAAATTCCTGGAAAACCTGTCAAAATAGTTGGTCGTGGGGTTCGAACCACGTGCCTACGCATTGCATTGCTGATCCGAAGTCCGCGACGTAACCTCCTGGATCACAAGGACTGGGTACTTAGTCTGTTGTGGTCTGGTGTTCCGGACGGCCAAGTGACACTGGGAATGTTCAGCAGAAATTCAGACCCTGCTCGGGCCGTGGTGGTAGAGCGCCTGCCTCTGTTGTGTGGTGTCCTTGGTTCGATACCGGTTTGTACCGTGTTGGCTTTGTGGTGAACAAACACCGTGTGGATGGGTTTTCTCAGGGTTCTCCTGTTTCCTCATTCCAAAAATTCTCCGATCATCATCCATTCGGCCTGAGTCAAAGTTGTCTTTATACAAGCTTTCAAAGAAATTGTAAAACATCGCACCCTGCTCAGACGGACCAGTGAGACCATCCTGAATGTGATTATCCCTCACTTTCCTGAGTCTGACCTGTGAATGGCGAAAAAACGCGAAAGGCCTATTTTTATCTTGGGCCCCGAACCTCGCCATGGCTTGGATCTAGTACACATACCTTGAAGTGAGGTCAACCCCAAATAGAAAAGGCCCGCTCCAAGCCTCCCGATTTCACAATAGTGACACACTTACCGCCTGAGCTAGCGAGATCTGAACAAAGCTTTGCATATACCTGCACTCACATTTTATTTCTACAACCCGAAAAACACAATAAAACTCGAAGGTGGGCTGGATTATTTCAAGCCCTACTTTATGCTTTATTGGAAATAACTTATGAATCATGACATCATGCACCTTCAAATGTATCAGCTGGCTAAGAACAAAGAATTCTAGTGCTTACCCGGTTGTGACCTATACACGATGCACATCACGTTTAACCTGACACCACCTAAGACTGCTCCATTTCTGGTTCCAAATGGAACGCCCGACGTATTCTAAAGAAAAGCCGGCTCCAAGTGCTGGTGATCCAACCAACTCTATGACATCACTGGACATACATTTCAGAGCAGTGAATCGGAATGGTGAACCATCTTCGCATTAATCTATATTTGTTCCCCGAATCTAATATACTTCAAAGCTCTTAAAATTACACCACACCTTAATTAATCCCAGCTAACTTGAACGTAATTTTAGTATAAAGCAGAAAATTTGAAGTTATTATTTATGAAATTGAATGATAATTATAAGCTAGGACCATGCTTACTCCAAAATGAAATAGCACTCATATTATATGTTTATGAACGTGCCTTGTTACAAAAATTATTGCAGCCTTTACAGCAGTTCAATATGAATATTACGAATGACTCACAAAATTTTCTGATTACTGAAATACACAATAGCAAGTTTTCCTACCTACCTGGTCTAGATCGTAAAACAACACGGTAATTCTGAGGCATTTTCTTCGGTGGGTTGTTAATATAGTATTTAACACTTTTGAAAGAACTCAACACAGCATAAAAAATTTACGAATTTGGCAACAAAGTAAGTAGATGCAAAATGCAAACTGCCCCAAACAGAAACACCTTTACAGTTTATGGTTGTTGACAATTGAGAATCGACAGTTGCAGTGTTGCTGAAACCCGCACTTTAAATTTGATTTTTAAGCCTTAAAAAAAAAATCCCTTTCGGTAGGCCTACAGGCTGAGGTAGATCTCGAAGTTTTTTTTTCATTTTCAAAAATTCAAATCTCACCTTATATGAGAGCTATCGAGAAACTATTTATTGTTTTGTAGATTATTCAAGAGCTGTTCAACGATACCTCACAAGACATATACATACATACATACATACATATATATATTCGCTTTGTTTCGCTTGGAGCGCTACCCCCAGACGCCCGTAGGGGGTTCGTCCCCCAACTTTAGTGCTTTTGAGAGGATGCGCCTTCTTTATCTTGACCAAAATCTCACTGCAGCACTACACGGTAAGGTTGAAGATTTGCGGACTCACCTAGAAACACCCGGGAAACGTGTGTTTCTTATGTATTTTGACCTCCTGAGTCGATTTATGGCACTCTTAACCGGCGCAAGTGCACCGTTCCCGAGATATGGCATCCACGTCGCAAATATTACTTTTCCGGACTCACCTAGAAACACCCGGAAAACGTGTGTTCCCGTAAGGTTGAAGATTTGCGGACTCACCTAGGAACACCCGGAAAACGTGTTTTCCTTATGTACTTTGACCTTCTGAGTCGATTTCTGGCACTCTCAACCGGCGCAAGTGTGCCTTTCCCGAGATATGACACACACGTCGCAAATATTACTTTCCTTGAAGCAGCTAGAAAGACTCGGAAATCAGTGTTTCCTTCTGTACTTTGACCTTCAGAGTTGATTTATAGCACTACCAGCTGCCGCAAATGCACCGTTCTCGAGATATGTCACAATCGTCGCAAATAGTACTTTCCTGGACTCACTTGGAAAGACCCGGAAATCGTTGAATTATGTATTTTGACCTTCTGACTCGATTTATGTCACTAACAAAAGGCGCAAGTGTACCGTTCCCGAGATATGACACAAACGTCGCATCGTCTTCGTCAGTGCGTTTTCTTCACTAGTACCTGATATATAGTCTACTCTTAATTTAGAGTAAGTAATCACTCTCTTGTAGTACATACATTAAACAATTTGTTTACTTAGCAAAGCACTCACGTACTTTATGAACATACAGGGTTACCGTAGCAGAAATGGACCAGGCGCCAGTAGTTGTCCAATAAGGGAAACAAATTTGAATAATAGAGTTTATTTTGAATACAGTAGTTTTATGCCTCGGTAAGGTTAAATAGTGTTGTCCCTAAACTCTGTGCAACAGCAAATGCACTGCCCCAATCACGTAAAATGTGTAATGTGGATCTACAAGAGACCAGAGCGCACAGTAAGAAGACTGAGTTACAACTAACAAAAGATATAAATGCATGTTTAGTAGAAGGTACAGGATTAATAATTTTATTCCTTATTTGTCCAAAGAACAATCCATGTTAAATCTACACGGAAACAATCGTAGTTCACAGTTGGCTACTACAACTTCAGCGATGTATTTTTCTATTGTCTTGTCAAATGAAATAAATGTGAGCTGCTTTTTATTTGACCTATTCTGCACTGGCTCAGCCTTTGTTTTGTAGAATAATAAAACTATTTTCCTCTTATAAACATGGGTTCATGTTTACACCTGAAATTTTCCTTATTTGGTCAACCATTTGTTACGGTCGCCCTAACGTAAGTTATTTAAGTATATATGAGAACACAAGAGAAACTCTGCCCCGTTTAATTATCCTTGTGTATAAATTACAAGGCATTTTTGCCTTAAGGATCTAAATTTCAATTTACGCTTTGTTAAGTCTTATGCTACAATTTACATCAGTACATATTGTACATTTCACCTCGGAATTTTTACCACGTTTTCCGGGTGTTTCTAGGTGCGTCCGAAAAAGTAATATTTGCGACGTGTGTGTCATATCTCGGGAACGGTGCACTAGCGCCGGTTCAGAGTGCCAGAAATCGACTCACAAGTAAAGTACCCAAAGTGAGGACTCGAGTTGCTCATCAAGTGATACCTTAAATTGAAGCTAGTGACGAGTATAATACACCTGTGAAATCCTAGCTGCAGAGCTCCAGAAATAAAAAGGTTGTGGCGGGTCAAAGTGCAAATAGAAAGCGAATTTCGCTGCTTGTGATGTCCATGTTTTGCTGATTATCCCAATGGTAATATGTCGTAAGTTGCTCCCAATTAATGTAATGTGTAGAATGATATCCCTCTCTCTGGCTGATCTCGCGCTTTCTTTTATTCTTGTATGAATGTCCTTGTGCATGTTTGCTCCTGTTATTGATGTCAATAAAAGTTCTTTTCGTTCAAGAAAATGGAAGCAGGTGCTATCGTTCATGCTCTGTATGAGAAATATGGATTTGTGAATAGGAGAATGAATACGTATGAAGATTCATTGTACAAACAAATAGTGGAGATACTTGAGAACAAGATGGAAATCATAGAAGAAGTTAGAACTCTTGGATTTGCTGGTGACAGTGATGAAAGCGATGATGGAGACTACGGTGATGACGTCTTTGATGAGGAAATGCCAAGTACATCGCAAGGTTCTCAAACACATCAAGAGTCTCCGACACCTGTAGCTTCTTCAGGTGAAGAATATCAGCCTTCGCCAAAAAAACAAAAACACATCTTGGACGATGATTATAAAGAAGCAGCTTACATGTTTTGGACACACAATGAGAACCCGGAAAAGAAACGAAGGAAATTTTCATCTGTCAAGTCACAGTATAGATTAATTCAATCGAAAAACATCCTCTTTGAATATGAGAAAAAAAGGCAAAAACCCAGTTATAAGAAACTTAATGCAGCAGTTCACGATAAATTCAAAGAAATGGTCGAGATATGTGCAATTATACACGACAGGACTCTTCGCTTTTGGGCTCTTCAGATAAGTAAAGAGCTAGATCCGGATAATACTCTACAATTCAAGGCATCTCGTCACTGGCTGTCTAATTTTAAAAAGAGAAACAATATCGTCAGTCGTTCTATAAGGGGCAATCAACTGAAACTCG
>JAGDQP010058349.1:0-11892 GCA_022664845.1 Lepisma saccharinum
TTTTTTTTATAGCTTGAAAATGAAGAATTCCAAACACGTCATCAAACATGGAGGCACAAATTCACTTCTACGTGGAAAGCTATTTTCAGAATTTCCCATGATTCCTCATTGTAATCAATGCCTATCTAATCGCTTGTGACTGCTGGTTTGTTGCTACGTTGGCATGTATCGTGCATAAACAGCGTTGCTATAGTATAAAAGAAAACAATGAACAAATAATTTCTGGGAACTAAACTGTTTATAATCAGAATCAAAACAGTGCTAATTAAAATAAATATATAATATAGGCGTACCCTTTTTTGTGTAATCATGTTCACATGCCGTAAAGATTCAAAAAATATTTCCATTTCATTTTTAGGGATTTTGGAAATAAAGGTATGTGATTTTAGAAAATATTGTTAGAACTTATTTTATTAAGAAATTCGTTAAGAGATACGACTGATTTTTAAAATATTACTTCAAAATTAGGGTGACCATACGTCCCGTATTTCGCCGGGACAGTCCCATTTTTTCATACTGTTCCGCCCGTCCCGTCGGTTAAAAAAAGGACATTTGTCCCGTTTTCCCACGGAATTATTATTATTATATCTACACAGTCTTGATTGTTTTATGCAAATTAATTTATTCGGTCGGGCAGTACAACGATGACTTATCCGGCGTTAGTAAGAAGTCTATAGTTTTTAAACTCTTTCATTGATGAGGAAATGAGAATTTTAAATTAATAAAATCGTGCCATGACAAACGCCGACAATAGAGAGAAAGAAGAGACCAACATAACAAAACGTTTTTAAGACAGTGCAGAAAATTTTGCTGAACTGATTGATTGTATATTTCTGTAACTTAAAACGTGTTTTGGCTTTGAAGGAACTAAATCGGACTTTTTCTTTGATAAGGCGAAGTGAAGTGACTGATCATGTCTTAGAAACATATGTTTAACGAGAATTTGCAAAAAGAACAGAATTTTTTTGTTTAAATTATACTTCGCAAATAAATCAAGAATTGAGCGTAACTACACTACAAAAAATAGCTCTGTTAATTCAACACAATGGTGTCCCAGCGTGACTACCACTTTTGTGTGTTAAAACAACAAAACGGTGTTGATTTCGGTACTGTGAAAAAAAATTATGGCTGCAGCTAGACTTGAACGGTTGTCCCGTTTCCTCCCACTTTCTTCATTCCACCAATTCATCCCATCATCATCCATACGGCAGTTGCCTAAGATATGAAAAACTAAATTCAAATTCTCTCTACAGTGGAGTTTGAGAGAGAGAGAGATTGAAAGGAATAAAAATCCGATGAATATAGTGGATGGCGATCTCGCAAGCAAACGCTTGCAAATTTTTTGTTCCATTCTCAAGGAATATACACCCAAAACTGGAGACAATATGGAGGGTTATATCCGATGGTACGGTGATAGTTATCTGGATGGTGGTATGAGAAGTGCTCACCTCCAGTGCTATCTCACGCAATGTTGGATCTGGCCAGGTGTTGGACCAGGGTTTTCGCCAGAATGTTCAGTTCTGGGTATGTGTAAAGTCAAAATCGGGAGGGTGTAAGTGGAGTTTTTCACGCTTTCTATTGATTTTTCACAAAAATAAATAAACAAACTTGGGGGTGTTTTCGAGATCTTGGGGGCGACACCCCCCACAGGGGGATGGCGAAATCACTGCCTTAAACGACTATTCCATTGCCTCACATTACTAAAACATTGAAGGTTCAACTGCTCCTGCGCGCAGCTGACAGATTTCCATGGGCGAATTTTATGTACCACCTATTTAGCACATGCTCCTTCCCAATACATATGTCACCGGAACGTAATTTCCGTTTCACATTGTTTCACTCCATCATAGAGCGGCGGAAAGTTCTATCTCGTCGCCCACATGAATAACTGACACTCACCACGCTACTGTGTTCGCTACAGCACAGAATGATCTATAACATGCCATCCAGTTTCAACATTATCCATTAAAAAGTAATGACGCCACAGATTTTCTTTTCATGGACTGAACTCCCAACTTTTGGCCAAAACCTGCCACGTCTCAAGGATGACGTAGCTTGTCGATTACTCTTCTGGGTGTAGGGATACGGAAATAGCTGCCAGGACCTTAGTTCTGGTACTATCCCGGCGGTTGCCTGGCAGGAGCGTATCCTATGGCCTATCTAGGCTACCACCGCAGTCTAAGCTTGTGGACAAATATGTTGAGCTACACAAGTAATATTAATTTACATGAAAGGGAGGCCAAAACACCTATCATCATCAGTACTATGTGTGACCTCCGTACCCTCTTTCTGCTTATTGGTTTGGCTAGTGGTAGTCCAAGATGTCAATCCAGAATACGTCACTGTAATGCCTGGTGAATCTAAGGAAATAACTGAAAAATATGCCAAGGTAGGCGGCAATAGGGCTTGAATCCCAATCTTTGGGGTTTCCTTTTTATCTCAACGTATTATTTATCCTCCTTAATAGTGTCAGAGTTCGATTCGTCCTCTTCCTCACTTTCCTTCAGCCAAACTTTCAGTTGCATCCGTCAGTATATAATCTCTGCAGACCCCATGTCCTATTTTCTTCTTCTTCATCGTCTCCAGTATTCTTCGTTTCTCGCCTATTTTCCACATCACTCGCATCTTTCACTTGATTCTTCTCCATGTACACATTTCGAGCTCTTCCAAACTTCTTCCTTCACTCCTTCGTAGAGATGTTTCTGTTTCATAGGCCTACAACACAATACGTCATACAAACCTTTTAAGCAATCTCTTCCCCAAGTCTTCGTTCAACGTTCTGCAGAAGAGAGATTCTTCTTCTTACCAGGTAACCTTACTTCTGGGTGAGACTTCCCAGCAAGCCAAATGCCGACCCCGACGGAGACCCGACCAACTGGTAGTCGGGGAATGATCGGCGAGATCCATAAGTGTCGATTGGTCGTCAGTCCTTTTTCCGGGCCGCCGTCGGAGTCAGCATAGAGGCGTAACCAAGATGGGTTGGTTCCTTTCAAAGAGTTTCAAAAGCCATGTACAACGTGTAAATTTTAGCTGATGAGGCTTTATGGTTTTCCCTTAGCGGGATCTAAAATCTAGAACTTCTAAGAAGGATATCTTCAAAACGATTTGTTCTGGGATAATGCTTCTTGGCGCAGATCCCTCGTGAAGTAAAGGAATAGCGTTCGCTTGCCGTGCCAAATGTCATGCCAACACGATTCGATTCTTGCTCATGCCAACATTTTTAAAAACTTTTTTTCTGTAATACATGCAGTGGCGCATCCAGAATGGGCGCCCTCCATAAGAGAGAATATTTTTATAGCATTATTTGAACCATTTATCTCAGAAAAAGCTTCGGTTTGTTTTCGGACTAATCTGATTTATCTACAAATATCATTTTTGGGGATATCGGTATCATATTTTATGATAGAACGTAGACATATCAGGGGAAACATGATAAATCTATACTTAAAAAAAATACCGCAAAGATATAGAAAATGTCCCTGGTGCATTGTACCTGCGCCCCCTCAAGAAAATCCTGGATCCGCCACTGAGTACATGTGCGGCATGTACAATGTGTTACAATAGGCTTTTGACATGTACAGCGAATGTTAGTGTTCTGTGATTGTTTTGTTCTTTCATTCGTGTTTTTCTTTTTGCCTCATTTATTTAGAATCTGCTAATTTACATAGTACAGTTTCATTGCATTACACTTGCAGTATTAACAATAATCATTCCGCTAGTGTGATGTAACACTGTCTTTTTTTATTTTCACACTTTTTTTTGCGTGTGTGAACATACTAGAACACTAACTTCCACTGTACACGTCAAGAGTATATCTACTGTAACAGATAAATTTGCACATGTACTACAGCAAAATTAAAAAAAAAAAAAAAAAGTGACATGACCAGGAATCGAACTGCGTACTTCTCGCTCTTCCATTTCTCCACGAGGACTGAGCGCCAAGAACCGTGATTCCAACACAAAGCATTTCGAAGATATCTTTCTCGAAGGTTTTAGACTTAAGTCCCCGCTAGTTGGGAAAATTTAAGACTTCAGTAGATAAAATTTACTTGTTGGACATGCCTTCCGAAACGCTTTAAAAAGAGCCGAGTCTCACCCAGAAGTAAGAGTTCGGTTCTGTTACGTCCCTGATTACTGAATGAACGCCTGTTTCGCCATCGCTATTCTGGCCTTGATCTCTTCGTCAGTTACAATACTACCCAAATATTACCTGTTCCACTATTTGTCTTCTAATCTGGAACGTTCCTCTGGTTCGATTTGTTCCGATTATCTTCTCTTTCGATTTAGTTACCTTTATTTTCATTTCATGGTCTTCATTTACAGCAGTCTTAACTTCTTGTTACGTAATGTCTCATTTTCTGCAATAAAAAACATCTGCAAAATTATTTTAATTGTCTTTCCCCAACCGTAACTCCACCTTCGCTTTCGAAGATTCTCTTTACAAGGACATAAAAAATAAAAGTTCCTTAGACACCAGGGTGGAAATTCTGCCAAGTTTAGCAGCTAGAGACTATTGAAAGCCTGGGAACATATTCATATTAGAGCTTCATATTCCAATATTACTTAAAATATAACCAATACATTATCCACAAATTAACATTTCAGAATCACGCCATACATACGTAATCAATTCCGTTGAAGTAGGTAGGGATTCCCAGAAATTCTGTAAAGTAGAAGTGCGTCAAAATGATCATGAATGGCTGTATTTAGCGCTCACAGCGCTAACTGAGCCCTCACTGAATTTGTCCTTTGAATGCTCACTGCGACCCGCCGCCATCTTTTTGAGCGTAAATTTTCACGCTCACTTGTGAGTCGGAAGTTGGACGCCAAGAAGTAGCAGAAGACGTATCTGTTAAATATATAGAGAATTCTGTCGTTGGGCGTATATAAGTTAATAAATTATGCCCATGAGTGCCGAGATGACTTCAAAACAATGGAATAAACCTTTTAAAGGAGAAACGTTACGTTTATTGGTAAACATACATCGAAAATACCAATAGAAGCACGGAGGGCTTTATTCAATTGTTCGTTGAACTTCTTGTCAACCGAAGGATTTCCGATCCCACAAGGCTCACTGAGGGCTCAGCCGCTCAGTCCGTTGAATGAAGCAATTAATGGGATGACTTCCCAGCAGGAGACTATAACCCGTTTGCACCAAGTCGATGATCTTCAACAGAGTTCCAGTGTCGAAGGAATGTGTAAAAATATGCGTCGTTGCAGAACAGAGGTAAAAATATTATTACGTACATTCAACGAATATGTAATTTGTTAGTCAACAGCGAGACAAAATATCACTGTTCAGTTGGATGGTAGTAATCACGTATGTTTACTAACACTACCGTCACGTATGTAATGGAAAGTGGTCTTATTCATGGTCCTTTCAACGTCAGACAATTTCTGGGAACCCGTACTCCCTTTGGACAATCCCTTACGCACTCATTGCATTTTTGGATAGAGCAAGGTTTATGAGATCATTCCGCCTCTTAGTGTTTTGGAAATATTCTTTGCAACTCATTTTCTCATTCTTTCGGCAGCCTGTAACTTCGAAACGCAGAAGCATTTTCATCACGGTGATTGAAACCTTTTTCTTATTTTTTCACGTACCTTCAACTCAACTATGTACTCGAGGAATTCACATAGAAAATTCAGTTCGAGGAATTCACTGCTTTCGCTCCCAAAGAATCTGTTATTGATTGGCACTTCTATTAAGCAGTAGCATATTATTATTTTCTGATTTTTTTTGCATTTATTTTCATTGGTTTCCGGAAAAATTAGCATCGCTTGGTTAACGATTTTGGAGGGGGTTAGCTGAGTTCATAAACAGATACACATTGTTCTGTTATTTCTAAAGATACTAAGTGAACAGCATCAACATTAACAAGACAGATCAGAGAGAAAATAATTAGAAATAATGATCAACATGAATGTGAATGTTCAGATTTTTATTGGTTTATGTTATAATAAGTTCTCAAACAAAATGTTATTGTCTTCTAAACGTAAAGTACAAAACATAATTATACATAGATTGTAATGTATCATAATAACTTTTTTTTTATTCTTTTCTGTAGCTACTCAGCTATGGTCTTCAGGTCTGTTGCTTGTGTGGCTGTCGCTGTTTTCTTCCTAGTCGAGTTCTATAGACGTTAAGTTCCGGTTATTTTCCCTGTTGTTGAACGCTTCTTTACATACATTCTTCCGTAGACACACTGGATTTTCAAACTCTTTCGCCCGTAGATTCGGGAAAAGGAAACTTAACACTTGCTGCTAGGCTACATGCTTTCTACCAACGCAGCATGGATTTTTGTCTCGCTCTCTTACCACAAATTTTCAAGGCACACGACCAAGGAATTTCCTTTTCTACCCAACGTCGCCAAATTTCTTTCTGACCGTGCAGATGTATAACACTTATAACCCAGAAACATTACATATGATATTCAAACGACACTGGCACTAGCACAGACAAACAGCACAGAAAGTTTGAAACTGGTGCTGAAATTTCAATTAAAATGGCGGAATACAAGAGGAATTTGGCAACATAGCAACGTTAGATGTCAGGACTCAAAACCTCAGGCCCAGGCAAGGACGTTCGATAGAGGAGCGGCTATCTCATGCCCAGCGAAAGATTGGAGTAGAAAATAACTGAACATCGACCAAGGCCTGATTGGTTAGCTCAGAACTTCAGAACATGCTGCCATCTTTGTTAGCTTAAAACAATATTTTTGATTGGAGTAATTGGGCTAACTGGGCGGGACTAAGCTGTAGCATTAAGCTTCATCTTTGCGAAAACACATATCCTCTATTAGAACATTCTTTGGCCCAGAGTACAAGTGAAATCTCCAGCAGTGCAAGGAAAAAATGGTCGCGATTGTATGACAGCAACTGTACAACATTCCATGCTTGAAGTCGGATATCTTTAGCTCGACTCCAACAAACTCGAAGGTTCTTACATAAGCAGATGTTGTATTATACAGTTACGGTGAGCTTTGTAAGAACCAGTAAGGATTCGACGACTGAGATAGATTGCCCTCCAGTGATGATGATTTTGCAGAATTTGGTCATGAAACTTCAAGACAATCGTTAACACGGCACACCAAACACCGAAATTAATCCGTCATAAATTGTTTCGATTTTTCAGATGGCGCCCGAACTCAGTTTCAAATCTCAGTAACTTAACGTGAACCTTTGATTCTCATTAGATCTCGTAGGTAAGAATACACTGTACGTCCTCAATAACAGACGAGCGCACGATTCCTTCATCTTGATGGGGTTTCTCTCTTCCTTCGTCACGATTACTTCACTTGTTATCACTATAAACTTCCTTGATTTGATTATGAATTTTACATGGTCGTGCGTCTTTCCCAGCTACTAACGTAACGTAATTAAGTAAGAAACAAAATGGACTCCATTCATTGCTATGAATATAAGAATTAGGGATCTAATTTAGATACTACCCCAGATACCCTAAATAAACCTTTTTCTGGAACATGGATTCGGTATTTGAGTTCCAGTTGAATCATCAAGCAGTATTAAAAGCTGTGAATAGTGGAACCTGTACAACATTTTTACTTTAAAGTTCAGACGTTCCCTTTCATTTCTTTGTTCCTTGATTACGTTCATTATTGCTCGGGTGCTTCATCGCTGTATTTTTGATTTTGCTCCTCACGTTGTGGTATGTTCGTGGTTTGTCAGACATGTTCCTTGACTCTCGTTTAAGGTCTTTTTAGGGAGTAATACTTATTATAATATGTATTTTTAAAATTAATATTCCACCTCCGTTCACCTTTTACTGGAAGTGATCTACTGGAAAATTTCCTTTGTCTTCTAGCAGCATATTTTCAGTGTGGTATGTGTCACGGAAATTACACAATTTTTAAATAATTAACAATACTTACCAAACCACTAAGCTCAACACATAAGCTTGAGCAAAGTTTCCAAATTTGCTTTAGCAAATTTTGTTGTATGTATGTACTTTTCTCAATTTTTATCTCACTCCCCCAAATACTCTGAAACGTTGCACGTTTATAAGAAAAATTAGAGCCTTCTAGAGATATCTACCTTAAACATAGTGAATTAAAACCAGTCAGACAAAGGGACGTGAATTCCACAATGTTTGGGTTATAAAATTTTGTAATATTTTCTAAGAGTAAAATAAATATTTTGCTGGTTTAAGACTTTTCACAACGTTTTTTCTGTCATTTTTAAAAGGTAAAAATGTTGGGATTTTCCCGTAAGAAGTAGTTTTGTGTCAAATAAAGTTAAACATGTGCCCCCAGCAGCTAAGGGCAAAGTTCATCTAAGGACTCTAGAAATACGATGGTGCTTGCTTTTTGGAGTTAACTGATAGTGCACCTGAATCAACACAAAATAAAACAAAACAAAAAAACTGTTAGAACGTTAAAAAGTGGCTTCATGGAAAGTTCACCTGTAGCTGATAATTCGATGGAACAACTCCACATTACTGGAAAGAAACTTCTGTCATGCACCCAGAAACTGTACGATACTGAACAGAATCTTTCTTCAAGTTATACATATTGAAATAAATGCCAATGACACGAGTGAAGGTGATGCATATATAAAGAAACGGGATGAACTTTAGGTACTCCACCGATGCCTTAATGATCTGATCTTATCTAACTTATCCTAATATTATGTCAATTTATAAGCGCCAGCCTGTTTCTTCAGATTAAACGATCCGAGCTAGTAACTGAAATCTAGTCGAAAAAGTGAAAGGCGTCTCTTTAGTATAAGTCGGGTGTTCCATTTGGAACCATAAATGGAACAGTCACATGTGGTGTCTGCTAAAGGTGATTTGCATCATGTATAATAATAATAATAAAAAACAATCGAACCTGGATTTTTTTGACACGTCGTCGTTTGCATTCGCTCACTCGACATATTGTCCGTGATTTTTATAGTAAAACATGGTGATATGGAAATGAACAAGTCATTATGACGTAACATTACCATCATTGCGATTCATTAACCTGTGACTTATTTCGTTCGAAAAAAATCACGACTAACGTAAGCTAAAGTTATACCAAGTGAAATCCATGAAGGACTAATCTAAGATCCAAATTTATTGGTACAACGATCAACCAATTAGGATTAAAGGGCGAAAAATCATAACAGAGAGACAAGTGGAATGCGACTTCAATATCTACAAATGAGAAAATCACTGTGAGAAGTAAGTAGATACGCTCACCATGTAGATAATGTCACGGATTCTGTAGAAAGATAGATAGGAAACGGTCGTACAAATCTATAAACTAAAATTTAAAAATATCCTAGAAAGAAAAGACACATCGAGCTTTTCAAAGAAATGATTTTTTGTCCAAATTAGAGATGAAAATGTACAAGGTGAGGTAAATGGAAGTTGCTACGATATAAAAAGAACAGCCAGAAACAAGACAACGGCTGTGAAGTAAAGAGCGTTAGAAAGAAGAGCAAAAAAGGCGAAAAGCAGTGTGTTCGCAAAGGCACAAAAGAAAGAAAACAAAATGTCGATACTTGGAGTTTTATCTAGCACTGTCTCGTGAAAATATACACATTCACTAAAACTTACTTCTACACTTCACCTTTTCACCACTTTGCCCGAGTTTGGAATGATAAAGAAAGTTTGCTTTTCACCCGTTAACACAACTTTACATAACGATAAGAGATGGCGCGAGAAACGCCACGCTTCGCTCGCCAGCTCGTGTGACCTTCATTTCACCTCGATAGCGTCAGCGTTATTCGCCTGTTTCTGAAGCCGAACAGCACATTAGGAGAGCTTTTATCTCCAAGAACGTATTTGTTCGACGAATCGTGATGGTCACATTTGACATGTTAATCCGTTTAAGTGTTTTAGAAAGCAACTTTAGCAGTGTTATGAATTCTATGTGCATCGTGCGCAGTTTTGAATTGAATTGTGCAGATGTGCGCATTTGTTATAAACGTTATTTGGAAGGAGTGATGATTGTTGTGTTGGATGAATTAAGTGGGCGCCATTTTGCTCAGTTTCTGGAAATGGAGATGTTAAGTTTTAAGGGAACTTCAGTATGCAGATTTTTTGCAACAAATGCGGTAAGTGGAATCGTTTAGTACTTTTAAGGTTAGAAATCTTGATAGAATGTATTTTTAACAAATTTGTGTTGTGGAAAGGGGAAGATTTTTACCGTTTTGATGGTCATGTTTTGAGCCTTCAAGATAAAATGGGCCTCTTAACACTAATCGTGCTTTGCAGTTTCTTTTTCGTTTAGCTAAGGTGAGAAAATGATTTTAAGTGTGATAGAAAAAGTTCGAAGTGTTGAAAATGTACTGAATGGAGAACATTATAACAAATTTCGGCGAAGAAAGTGAATTTTGTTCTGTGAATCGAGTAGAAGACGAAAAACAGACTATTTTAGTATGTTCAGATAATAAAGTATTTTGGAACTAAGTAATACTCGCTATGCATATAACGAAGATTCATGTCGTCACAAAAATTGATTTCCGTTCATGACGTGGTAGTCAAATTGAGTTAGCTAACCAGTCACCATGTGAATTGGTATCGGGAATCGATTATGGGAGTTGGAAGAGAGAATATGTGTATATACGAGGGTTCATTGTTTATTTGCAGTGTCTTCTATTATCTACAACTTGGTCTCCGTTTATTTTAAAATACTGAATTTTAATAGATTTTATAAATATGCCAAGAAAGGCCAATTTTTCAGTCATTACGCATATATGAGCTGCTAAAAGAAAAACATAATGGTAAGAGGCACAATATTTTTTAATGATGACGTAACGGAAACAAAAATTTAATGTGTACCTAAATATTTTTAAAAAATGATTTTTTGTGTGTGTGTGTGTGTTTTGTATATACCCTAAAGAAAATTTTTGCAACCAAATTTGTAAGAGCATTTTCTTTTTGCTATACTTTTTTTTTCTGGCTCTTACCATTTTCGTCTGTCGAGCCGATACAGGGTGTCCATGAAATTCGAGAGCTGATTATTCAGATCAAAACAAGGAAAAAATCATTTAAGGAAATTTCGGAACGCGTATTTGCGGAGCTAGGCCTACAGGCGCTCTCAGAGTTTGCGATGCATCGTTACGCATGGCGTCATATTTTACAAATAATGATAAAAACAGTTTCGGCTTTGCAAATCACAATCCAAGTTGTTCCCAATATATCTATTTCAGCAATAGTTATGATTGAAGCATGTTCTTCAAAGAGGATTTCTGTGCTTGACCTGTGGTTGAATTGACAAATATTAACTAAGGGGTTGGTATGGGTGACTCATTCACACTAGTTTTAATTCCAGCCGTGCTGCCCCACGTATTTTGTTTACCTTATAAAAACTGATCAACATAAGCTAAAAAGTTACACATTATGTACAATGAATTTTCGATTTAAGGTCTGCATTTCAAATCTGTATATGCACTGCCAGTTTAACACGTCAGATTTTCATAAAAATTCGATATGGGACTTTGAGGAGTGAGGTATTTGATTCTAACTTCTAAAAATTTTGAAGGCCTGAACCATAAGTTGCTTAAGGGCCTTAAAAATAAATTCAAAAATTCTAAAAAAATTGAATGTTGAAAAATTATTTTTTTCCCAGAAACTGCTGGAAGTTCCGTAAACCATTACTCGTCACTACCCCCTAATTTGCCTATCATTCAAGGATACTGCAATATTCGAAATTAAAACAAAAAAATAACACCAAAATATTACCCAGAGTCTAAGCACTATGAGTGTTAGTCCAAAGTCAATTCCGGAATTTGGGAGTTCTTGGGATCCCGACATTACAGAATTCTGAGTTTCGAAATTCCTAAATTTAGACTTTATAAATTCCCACAGTAAATAATTCTTACGTTCGGATTTTTCTAAGTTCCGGAATTTCAGATTGACATGCCGATTTTGGGAATCCTATA
>JAGDQP010058352.1:0-12572 GCA_022664845.1 Lepisma saccharinum
CTTAATATCAACGTGTGATTTTGAAGTAAGAGAAGATGGTAGTTACGGGTCATTGAAAGAATTTCATACAACTTAATAATGTTGCAATATACGGTAGATTTGATATGATTATAAATACAGTATTAGAAAATTAAGTATTTTAAGTTCCGATTTGGTTGTTAAAGGATTATTTCATCAGTTGAGCTCTGGAACTGTTAACACACTCTAGTTAGATAGCGATTTCCAAAACGTTAAAAACACTTCTCTAGAGAAGTACGTCTGTATCCAGAATCACTATTTGAAATCATCGTGCTATCATTACTAATCCACTGAATTAGATATTTCTTTATAGAGTTGGCAACACTATAGTTTATTGCGTTCTAAGAATGTGAGAGATTGCAACTTTTATCTCTACATGTCTTACCCACTGAAAGCTATTTGGTGTGAGGATAGTAGCATGTTGGTAGTTTAATATTGAGGCCGTATCTTTCAAACGCAATTTCCCTTCGATCATTACACTACACCCTAAGTCTGTTTTTTGTATGTTATTCTCCATGCCTGAAAGGGGGATGATAGCAAATAGTGCTTGCTACACTGGCCACCCACGAAAAGAATGAAGAACACACAGCACAATACCTAACCGAAGTTCAATATCCCGTATCTGATATTTCACAAGCTGTTTCCAAAGAGGAGGTCGGTCACATACACGAGGGATGGAGAAGAGAGAGAGAAATGTGAAGGCTGTCGAACGTGATCTCCTGCTCAGAATAGGACACATGAAATTGTACGTGACTGACAACTGAATGAGGAGAAGATAGATTCTCCCGCCAAATGATACAACGAAAGAATAGACTGTGTTCCTTATTGCTTTCATCTTGCTTCTTTCATCCCTATCTGTCTTCGCCAAATGGGTGGTTCAGCTTATAGTATTGTGATCAAGTACTTCCGGGTTCGATTTCCGGAGCAGTATGTGGATTCCACTAACGTCCACACATTTAAGAACTTTGTACAGTAACATCATATTCTTTCCAAGGAGGGTACTAGCCAAACGCCATCGGAGATTTTCTGGTCACAGAGTTCCCTTTGGATAAAATAATTGTAATCGTCGCTGTTGATAAGTGTTGTTGTCCGAAGATAGCTATACCGACAACATTTTCTGTCTGGAAACAACTTCCCACTGACGTAATGGTATCTAATGTCACGTAAGGATCCGTGCGGGAATGTGAAACTATTTATTGTAGTTCAAGTAGGAGGTCTCTAGTTGATGTTGAAAAATCTGTGATGATTATTGATTTACTAGTATTTGGAGTGTTTGACACACGAAAGGCCTATACGTACGCAATTTGGAAGCAGATACATGCTCAAATACGTATCACACATGTTACTGTCGCTGAGGTTTCCTCAGTCCTTAAAGATAAATATGGAAATTATGCCTTTAATTATGACCGTAACTTCATATTTTCATAAACAAAGTCAAAAGGACTAAGACAGGTCGAAAAATGAGATGCAGCAGAGCACAGGCAGAGTTGTGTGATGTTTCCTTTCTGCCAGCATAGCAGCGTTATTTTTCAAAGATGGTTAAAAAATAATTCTATTACATTTGGATCGATACTACTTGAGTTGACAAGCTGTTGTATCTTGGTGTAATGAAGTAGGTTTCCAGGGCTATTCCAGACTACTAAAATTCTAAGATTTTTGTTCACTTTATATAGTTTAAATTATGTCTTTAACATACAATTCAAAGCTTATCAGACATTCTTGGTAGCAACGTGACGTAAAGTTTCAGCTTATTTTATATTTTCATCCCAAGAATTTTCCTTCACATACTATTGAGTACTGATCAGTCATAGCATCTTGTCCTACTACAAAACACCATGACCTTCTTTTACCATATTATTAAATAAACGCCTTTATAGAAAATACAAGTTTCCTGTCCTAACATTACGAGCCATTTTGCAATCCGAAACATCGCAGAAGACTTCACGAAGGTGGTGCGCGTCAGGAGAACGATATTCTGTGTATTACTAAACCGGCAGCACAAAAGTGACTGTCGGAAAGAGCATTTATGAATTGGAACCACTAGCATTGGCAATCAGTACTCATTACTCCAAATTTGCTCTGGACAGTCACTGACGATCAAGGCTGGTCTGACAAGAAGTCAGGGACATATTACTATCCATTCAAAATAGTTGAAACTGAAGAATATGGAAGTGTAGGTTTCACTTGTATGGGGTAGCATACCTCTCTCAGAGGACGCACGATACAATATATGTTCTCGCTTTCACCTATGACAGTTCAACGATATATGGATGAAACTCTGGATCATGTGAGATCTTATATTTATGAAAGAAGTTAAGATTTGAGTTTCTAATATGTTAATGCCGAAGAGTAGTGTGGCCGATTCTTAATCCTATCAAGCACATCAGTGTGGGATTTTCTAAGTTGATGCATGCCTCGTCTTGTGAACACTTCGAAGACGAATTCAAGATCTCAATTATGCCCTCTGAGTGGACTTAGATACTAATAGAACTGTTTGATACTCTCATTAACACCAGTCAGTTGTTTTGATGCATGTACATCTGTCCACAGGATTCACATCACGTACTAATGTCCTAGCGGTTGACCGTTTGTGAATCCTTTAGGGGGAGGTCAGTTAAACTGCTCTGCAAAAGTATCCTGAATGCTGCTTCATATTGTCGGTTTTCACCACTGTATAGCGTAGAGGAAGCACTTATTCTGTTACAAGTAACGTTGTAAGACAAAGTACTACTAGCAGAACCACCAGCACCTCCACTAATAATAATAATAATAATAGTAACAATAATAAAGATAAACAGAAAAAGACACATTTGAAATAAACATACAAATATACACCGATAAATCTAAGAGATATTTCAAGTATTATTTTCGAACACGAAAATTTGTGGGCTGAATACAACAAAAGTTTTATAGGCAAATTTTCATCCGTCGAATGATTGATTTCTGTAAGACAGCTGTAGATGTAGAGAGATTAAGGGTCTCAAGTGATATTTGTCTTCCATAAATATTAATGTCATCTTCCACCGTCGTCGTACATATGTTTAGATTTTCGCAAACAACTTATCATCGTTCTTTTTCACCCCGTTTGTACTGTGTAGCGTTGAGTTTTATGATATCTTTGGTTCCGTTTAAACACCTGCTCACATCTTACCCTCTGAGATTAAGAAAAATCCCAAGTGTATAGGGTGAGGAAGATATCGGCATCCCTTCTGATTCTTTGCCTTCTGTTGCTACTTCTACATAATAGATGGCGCAGGGGCTGCTCTTCTTTAAAAGCCTTACTCGTGCAATGGAGTAGTACAAGTAGAACTACTATTTGGAACAAGATACGCAGCTAAAATTAGCCAAGTAGAGAATGAAAATCAGGGATTATTATGTTACAGTTAATAATTTGCACATTTGTTTTGTATACTAGCATTAAATGAAACTTTGAGCCAATAGGAAAATAAATATTTAGTGTACGCCAGCGGCACTAAAATTAAGAAAATTTTTGTGGTCTCTGTGCTCGACTGTTTCATCCAAATTTGGAAGCCAATATTACCTTAAATCTACGATGTGGGAAACACGAATATTTAGTGGTTTATCTCAATGGAAAATCCATTTAAAGCTAAATTAATGCATGTGCTGGGGTTGCCACCACATGGGAAGACGATGGCTTGCAGTTATAGCTAATTACTAAACAAATATTTTTTCCGTAGTGATGTGAAAATACATTATCTAATCATCAACACGATAAGGATAATCATAATTATTTATTAATCCTTATCTTACGGTTTGAATATGATAGTCACTATGAAATCACAGTGATTTCAGATACTGAATATTAACAAAAACTGTGTATATAACCTCCCAATCGTCAATTGTAACGAACAATCCTTCCCAAACAGAAGACTCAACCCTTTCTGAACGAGGAAAGCTCTAAAGCTCGAAAGATCAAAGAAAGGAAAATGTAAAGTAAATGTACCAATATTCATCATGAACAAACTACCAGTACTTTAGTCAACGACATTTTAAAAATTTAGATTCGCATTGTGTTGAAAATTCATAATATTGTGTTTTTGTTTAACTGGATGTTTGTGGGCTTAGCCTGTTATATGGTTTAAAAATGACTCATTAAAATACACACACACACACACACACAAACATGCATTATTAAACTTAGTGCACGCTAAAAATGGTGGGGTACAAGGGACAATATGAGTATTATTAAGTGATGGGTAACGAAAAATATGGTCATATTTACGATGTGTGATGTGTCTGCAGTTACAATAAACGCTGATTCAGCATTGTTAATTACGTATTGTTAAATTTACCATATTTTTAACAATACTGATTTATTAGGGTGGAACTAACCATAAATTATTCTTGATTTAACCTTATTCACATATTAATTTCTTACGCATGCGTACACAGTTACCGTATTTCGTGTTACGGGATGGACAAACAAAATGATGGCTCCATATTTATCGCCACAACAACATAAAAAATACAAAGTTACTGCAAACTCCCTGACCTTGACCTTTATGAGGAGTTCGTGATGAAATTTTGATGATGTAGATGATGATCAATATAATAACATGAATACTTAAACATGTGAAAATATTTAAGCATGTTTATATTACGCGTTTGTAAGTCTACTTTCTGTTGATATATTTGAGGTCAACAGATGACAGCAGCGTTTTTAACAAGGAAGCTCGTAGACACCGGAGGTTTATTTATACAATCGGATTGTACTTTGCCGAGTTAAAGATATAATTATTGTTTTTATATACATGAATATTTATGCTTGCATATATTAGTGTAAGACCTTGTTAGATGTAGAAGACGAGCGATTTGCCTAACCATAACTTAACCTAGCCTAACTTTGTATGGTTAGTGTGCTTTCGAGGACCTTGTGTTGTACACCCACAAGCGAGAACAGTACATGTACCTGCGATTTAGGATGGACGGCAATTTTCATTGTCGGAGGGTGGAGTTAGACTGAGAAGGCAGTCATTGCACAGAGACTGATCATTTTCTTGTACACAGCATTTAACCATCGTTCATCTGTAGTTACTGGTCATCATCTCGAATTCAAAGGGCTCAGGCCCTTCGTCATCATGTCAAATCAAAATCAGCTACCACTACGTCAACATCAAAACTTGCCACCGACTGTTACCGGACCACTGCCATATTCTACATTAGGAGCAATATCACGACATAGACGTACCTTGGAAGCATCATCTTCAAAACCACGCTCACGTTCACGTTCTCCAAAGAGATCAGAGCACACTCCACCTCCTTCACCACCGACCAAACACATCCATACCATAAGTGATTCTAATTCTGAAGACTAATTCGATGGACGTCACTAATCATGAGGACAAAGCAACATCCAAACTTCATTCATTTCTCTTGACCAACTTCGAACCGAAATTTCAGAATCCCAAGCACCTTCTCATATAGGTCACAAAGTACCTTCCACGATCACAGATCTTCGAAATTGTACCTACACGAAATGGCATGATTATTAAGTCCTAGGACGAACATCTTGCAACAATCATTAGGAACAAAGTCAGCTTCGAAATTTTCGGGACAAACGCTCATCTAACAAAACTAACTGCGAAAACCATTAGACAACAGCCACCACCACGGAAAACACCGACATTGTCAGTTGTGATCAGGGTGGTAAATCCGGACTATACGGACGAGGAAGTCACAGATGAACTTAAAGCGGAAGGCATGAAATTGTCAAATGTTTACGAATCAGAAATAACAACGGAGCAACATATATGATACTCATACTAACGCATTCACAGGAAACCATTGACCACCTACTGGAAACAGGCGCGTACATATATAGGCGCAGATATAAAATCGAACCATCTCGTACTGCTCCACCATTCCTGTCAGGTGCGAAAAGTGTCAGGAATACAACTCATAAACGCACAAACCAATTCAAATGCGGATACTGTTCCGGCCTTCACTCGACTAAGAACTGTACGAACAACCAACAACCACCAAAATGCTCCACGTGCCAAGAACCACACCCGATATACAGTTACCGCTGCAAACAACGACCACCTCCTGTGGAAACAAAACCTGAGCTTGTAGTACCATTACGCACTCATGAGATTCCCTCACACTCAGAACCAAAAAATGTAGCTATAGATCAACCTATCACTATCCAGCAACTTCTCAACTTCATCACGCTCACGCTACAGAATATCCAACTATTCCAGAGACCTCACATATTACACCAGGTACAACTAGCGGCTAAGACGGTATTCCAGGTTCAATTCTATGCTACCTACAATGGCCCGCATGTTTACTTTCATAGCAACCCGCTCGAAACCGAAGTCTAACTACCTCTGGTTAACATACATCATGGCACTAGTCTTTGTCTTTCTTAATATCCGATCATTAAGCCAATACAAACTCCTATTTCAACAACTGCTCATAGAGGAACATGCTAATACCTTCATTCTCAATGAAACACGTTTCAAATCGGAGGATCAATAAACCACTCCAGGTTTCAAAATCATCAGACGAGATAGCACATTACTAGCTCATCGTGCAAATGGGGGGGGGTTGCAATAGGTTTTTCTCTCACAGTTGCACACCGACAGTATACAGTACCTATAGACCACCTGCCGGAATATCTCATAGCAACTTTATATTATAAACAATACTACGTTACAGTCATCACAATCTACGTGCGTCCAAATCATTATATACCGCTTAACTTCTTCCAGTTTATAGCCAACACCTTCACCACCAGTGCATCATAATGGCAGACATTAATATTCATAGTCGCTCTGACCGTCAGAAATACCAATTTTATAACTTCATAACAACACATACAACTGGTACCATACAGAATCTTCCTAAACCCACTCGTCCAGAATCAAATACAACGCCGGATATTGTAATCACTTCAGCCAACCTCACACATAGATGCAATATAGAAGTGCTTGATCCGTTAGGCTCTGACCATATACCAATCAAGTTAACTCTAAATTGTACCCAGCCTCACAATAATACTGCAAACATAATCCCACGCACCACTCTTCGATGAGATAAAGGAAACGAACGAATATAGGAATTATATCACTCAAAATCTTGATGGTCTCGGACCTGTCGAATCGGAGGAAGACTTGCATCACACGTTAAACAATATCACCACAACCATTCATGCAGCATCTGACCTCTATATTCCAAAAACGAATCACGCACAACACAAACCTAAATTACCCCCACAATATCTAGTCATGATACAACGCTCCAGACAGTTCTTCAGAGACTATCAGCGAACAGGCAACATCGATTCACTCCACCATCACAGACAGCTACAGAGAACAGTACGGAATTATGTCAAGGCATATAAACTACGATGTTGGGTGAAAACTTGTAACTCTTTAGCTGAAACCTCACATCCCATGAAATACTGAAGACGATTCAATACTCTCATTGACAAGAACTCGCGAACTCCATATCCCCTCATACATAATAATACTCCAACCCATACAAATGAAGAGAAAGCTAATGTCTTTGCTATGCACCTACAGGAAATGTTCACTCTATTCCCTGAAGAACGTCATTATCGACTTTATCCTATCACTCGTGTTAATTTTGCATCACCGCATCTTCAACCCAATTCCAATCATCAACTACCAAACACACATCTCACAGCTCCAATGACAATAGACGAAATCCGCAACACTCTCAAACACAAGCGCAATTCTGCTCCTGGCATGGACCAAATTTTATACCGACATCTCAGAGAAGGACCATATGTATTATTCCATCTACTGGCCATTATCTTCAACTTCGTTCTTCGCTCAGGATACATACCCCCCGCTCGGAAAATGTCTAAGACCTTGATGTTCTTGAAACCTGGTAAGCCTTCAGAAGAAGCCACTTCTTATACACCCATCCAACTGACATCCGTATATTCCAAAGTCCTAGAACGCATCATTGTCAAACGTCTACATATACATCTATCTGAACGCCAACTCCTACCAGTTCATCAAGCAGGCTTCCGACCTTCATTTAGCATTAACGACCAGCTACTTCGACTATGTAATATCATCACGAACCACTACAACTCAGTTAAACCGTCTTGTCTATTACTATCCGATCTTGAAAAGGCATTTGATAAAGTCTGGCACCCAGCACTCATCTGTAAGCTTCTGAATTTCCATCTACCCACAGCAATTGTTCGTTTTATCTACAATTTCTTGTCATGCCGACTCACCTATGTTTCAATACACGATTCCCTCTCTCATCCAGTTTTTATACATTCAGGAGTACCACAGGTATCAGCCCTATCCCCACTTCTAGATCTTCTATTCGTAGCAGATATCCCCATACCGCCTCAAAACGTATTTCTGTTTCAATACGCAGATGACACAACATACCTCGCTCTCGGAAAAACCATAAACCAAATCAACACCCATCGCCAGACAGCGATAGACAACTTTGTACAGTGGTGCCAAATATGGAAGATGAAGCTTAACTCAACCAAAACACAGGCTGTCGTATTCCTTCCACTCAAGAAACGTTCCAAAGTACATCGAAACCCTACCAAACTCAATATTCATGTTGATGAAACACCTATACGACCAAGCAGTACAGTTAAATATTTAGGAATCACTTTTGACAAGCATCTGACATGGAAACCTCATCTACAATATGTCACAACAAAATCATACAATCGGCTAAACTTGCTAGGCAGACTCACCGGCACTTCATGGGGTCTTCGTCCCTCTACAGTTTTAAATACCTACAAAGTCTTTCTCCGACCAATATTGGCATACGGACACACAGCCTACATAGGTGCAGCATCATCCTACTATGAAAAACTTAAAATTCTCGAGAGACATGCACTCCATATAGTATGTCGCATAAAACTACCGAGTCCCACACGTGAGTTATACCAACGAATGGATTTTCCACATATTCTCTTCCACCTAGAACATCTAAGCCAGAAATACATTCGCACCCGCTTGCACCTTGAACATCCTCTATTGACAGACACCATCAATCTCGACGCCGCTTACGACATAACTTCGCCGATTTCTCCCTCCTTTTCACATTATATCACTACACCTTACCCCCTAATGACCCCGATGTACTTTAACCAGTTCCTATACCGACTTGATCCACCTCCACCATTCATCCTACCATCAGTTGTACAGTAAACCTATTGTTCTAACAGGGCACCCAATGTCTACATCAATGCCCCGTGTTGCCCCGGGGCGAGAATATAACCAGCATTTGTTAGTCTAACATTACCTAAGTGATTGTGGCGTCTTTACACCGCGCATCATCAATTATCTGACCTAATAATTGTGATCAAAGATCACAATGACAAATTTTGAAATAATAAAGCAACGAAAATAATGAAATTTTAATAAAGCAATAAATAAAGAATTAAGAAAACACCTCCTAGACCAACTTCCATTCCACCTATCCCAATTCCTTAACACCACTTTCCTAATAGAGGGCATAACCCTCTGGTAGGATACTAGCCAGATGGCTAGCCACTCAAACCTAGCTTATCTTTTGGTAAGTTAACGTACTACCGATGATTCTGTATTGCATACGTACAGAAGAGATAAGTACGTGTACAGCCATTATAGGATTAACGGAAATTCTCAGTGACGGAGGGTGCGAGTCATATATTATTTTTGCAGTCATGGGGGAAAAACGACGATTATATTCTATCCTGGTTGGAAGGCCCGATGCAAAGAGGCCATTGGGAAGACCGAGACGTCATTGGGAGGACAATTTTAGAAGAGATCTTCGAGAAGTAGGTGTTCGTGATGAAAACTGGCTTGATACTGCCCAGGATAGAATCCAATGGCGAACGTTTGTTACTGCGGCGATGGACTTGCGAGTTCCATAAGCCATAGAGTTAGTTAGTTTGTCATTGCAGAGAGACTGATAATTTTCCGATCATGATTTTTCATTTCAACATTCTGCTTCATTCATACTTATCACCATGTCAAAACTGACTAAAGGACAACACCAACTGCCATCTGTAGTACAATGAACATCATCCAAAGGGACAGCAAAACGGACAAATCCCGGAAATATTTCAAATCGTAATAGAAACGCATCACAATATAGATCCAGATCTCCACCACAACGCTCTTCACTGACATCATCTTCACCGCCAAGTAAGCGCACACATACTTTAAGTGCTACTGACTCTGAAGCAGATGACTCCTGAATGAATCTCGACTTAGATACAGTGAATCATCAATCAACTTCGCCAGTTCACTCCTATCTGCTCACAAATTTCGATTCATAATACCAGACTCCTAAACTCTTACTACAGAAGCTATTCAAATACGTACACAGAGAGGACGTAACCGAAATAACACCTACTCGCAATGGAATCATCATCAAATAATCAGACATCGATTTCGCAACCAAACTCCGCAATAAACGTAGTTTTGAAATATTCGAGAAAAAAAACGCTAGGCTCACACCACTAAATCAACATCGCATCAGAGAGCAGCCACCACCAAAACGATCACCTATACTCTCAGTGGCCATTAGAGGAGTCCCACCTGACACATCAGTTGAGGAAGTAGAAGCTGAACTTAGAGCAGAAGGACATATCTCTAAATGCCTCCGCATCATCACACAGCAAGGAACGCCAAGCTATATCATCAGAGTGCTAACCTCTCATCAACTGACAATAGACGAACTGTTACGAAACGGAGCATACATTTACAAGAGAAGACATAGAGTCGAACCGTCCCATACGCAACCACCAATACCACTCCGTTGTGAGAAATGCCAGTCATACGGTGAACACACAGCTTCTGAATGCACAAATCAGCCGATATGTGGATACTATTCTGACCCACATCCAACAAAAAACTGCACAAATCTTCAAAATCCTCCTAAATGCAATCAATGTCAACAGCAGCATCCAATATATTCATATAAATGCCAAGCCAAACCAACACCCACAGTAGAAAACAACCTTCCAGCCGTACCATTACGAACACCAGAGCCTGATCCAGCAATATCAAACAACAACAATACTCCACCACCAACCATAGAACAAATCATTCAGTTCATTACTCTTACTTTTCAAAACCTATATCCGCATAATCGTAACTCAGTCATGCACCAGGTCAAGTTAGCAGCTCTAGACATATTCAAGGTGCAGGTACACGCCACTTACTCAGGCCCTTATGTTTTCTTCACCATCTCACCAGCTAGTTCAACCTGAACATACCATTTTCATAATCATTCATTTCATATTCACTCTCAGACTCATTGATGCACAGTAATAAATGCTCATCCGTTTTTCATTACGACCTAGCGTTGCCCCTAGGCCAAGGAGATTTTTCACTCATTTGTCCCCATTGTTGACATCGTGTTGCGGTCTGCAATGCACTTCATCTCATCATCGCCTGTTCCCGCAAAATATGGTTATAAGTAAAATACTTATTCCTGATTTAAAGGCGAAATAAATAAAGGATAAATAAAATAATTTAACCTCTCTCGTAGGCCAACTCCCACTATGCAGACTTCCTAATAATCCTTCAAATCCCTTCCCTAAGGCAAGGGCGTAACCCTTGGGTGGGTGCTAGTCACATCGGTGGCTGGCAAGACGCGAAAAAAAATTGCCTAACACTTTACTCTTTTACTAACACTGTAGTTCAAACTTCAAGCCCACCCGCGATGTGAGAACTTAAGTCTCCCAGCGGGATTTTTTTTATTGATGTGCGGTGATAATACTATCACTGAAAGATGTTATTACTACAAAGACAAACTGTTATAAAACGTACAATACTAGTAGATGAAACTACTACATTTCGGGTTGATTTATTGTAAATTCAACAATAAAGTATTGTTAGTATATGTTAAGCAGTTGAGAAGAACCACACAAGTATTGTTAAATCAGCAAAACACGCTTAACAATAATTATATGTTTTGTAAATGCAACCATAAAAAGTATTGGTACCAAAATAACCACATTTTATGGTCCCGTTGACCATAATATCGTTATATCTACTATAGTTTTTAGAGTGTGGATAGAAAGTTAGTCACACCTTTATAAGAGGAAATACCTTGCTTTGACACAAATAATACTATGTCACTCCAATATATAAACACTCACCTACAAACAGTTTTACTGTTGTCCTGTGACTAGTAGTATCTGCAGAAGAGTGGGTATGCCACCTGTGTACTGTTCATTTTCTGCATCATCGTTCAGAAGAAATAGATTAGTCACAATCGAAAACGGCAATTCAATTCTTGAAAGCCGAAAAACACAGTCTAATGGACTTGGTTGACTTTGCTGGAACGTGAAAAGACTCTTCAACAAATCTTTCAGCAGTGACGTACATATTGGACGATTGCTAATCGTTTATGCAAATTTCGGTTTCCAAGTTCCTTCGGACTTAGTTTAAGGTTTCACAGTCTCTCCTGTCAAGGCTGAAATGCTAGAAAAGATTGTATTAAAACAGCGGCCATTTAGCTGCTATTTCGTGTCAATCTACATAAGAGCTCATAACGAATTGAATTACAATTTTCATAATAAAAAA
>JAGDQP010058353.1:0-12572 GCA_022664845.1 Lepisma saccharinum
ATATCGTTCGCAAGCCACCCCTCACTATATCGCACCCTCATCAATTGCAATGTAACCCATTAGTGTATTAACAGGGCTTCATCCGTCTACATTAAGCCCAGAGTCGCCCCTGGGCAGAAGAATCATGATTACATTCGTCTCAATTGTTGCCAAAGTGTTGTGACGTGAAATAGCACCTCACCTCCATCATCCATAACATTATCAAGATTATTCCTCACCTAAAATATGTTTATGAGCAAAGCTCATGAAGACCAAAACGTTTAGATGATATGTTATACTAAAGAATTAACAAAATAAAGTAAAAACAATTAGCCCATCAATTTTTTCCAATTCCAATCCTTTTCATCCAACTTCCCATCCCAAATAGAGGGTGTAGCTCTCTGGGGGTGCTAGCTTCAGCTAGCAAAAAAAAAAAAAAAAATAGCACTTTACTCTTGTAAGGGTCGAACATTCTAGGTCAAGCTCACCCGCGAGCGAGAACTTAAGTCTCACAACGGGATTTTTCTTTTTATTGATGTGCGGTGATAATATCACTGCAAAATGTAAACTGTACAATATCAATAGATGAAACTGCTACATTTGAGTTGATTTATTGAAAATTCAACAATATTGTTAGTTAGCGTACGGTAAGCTGTTGAGAACAACCAAAAAATATTGTAAAATTAAAAAACACGCTTAAAATACATGTTTTGTGAATGCAACCAAAAATTATTGGTTCCAAAATAACCACATTTTATGGTCCAGTTGACCATAATATCGTTATATTTACTATATTTTTAGAGTGTACGACCACAAAAGGAGTGTTTTTTGACAACCGTAAAAAATAATTGTTTTTCTTTCTGACTCTGGTGAAAAAGATCCTTTACGTTGGGTGAATACTTTGCGACGAAATGTGTAATCATAAGCATACTTGAATTTATTATTCCTCATATACATTATATATAAATGAAACAGTTTCTATCATCTGTAGCATTTTATCTACGATTGAGGTGGAGAATGTTTTGTGAATTTGGCTTTCAGTGTTTCGCATCTTTCACCAGACATCCACATCCCCGTGATGATTCTGAAAGACAGCGAAGAACTGCGACTGCTGCCGAAAATCGACGAAGTGAGAAATTGGATTGGTGAACAAAACGAAACAGAAAGCACATTACTCAAAACCCAAGGACTCAAAGTATTCTTTCCTTTTATGAATTCCTACTGGTGAATCCAATCAGAAGAGATGAATCCGGAGAAGGAAAGAGATTTTTTATCACTATTTTGCAGTAATTTTCTTTATAATTATCATTTACATATAAGACTATACGCAGACACACCTACAGTCACATGCATCGACTTATTATTCCAATCTCAAATGCCAGCTTTCATGGAACTGAGCTTCGCGCAATTCAATTAAAATTTTCAACCCGATCAGTTGTTGAATGGAATACAGACTCCCCACGTAGCCTTAGATAACTTATTGATTTGACTGATTTTAGGAGAACAGTATGTGAAGATTCCTTCCCGATTGTTATTATTTCATTTTTTATATAAAAAACTAATATTTTAAAAACCAGAATTGCATTTTCTGTGGCCTTTAGGTATCTCTGGCTCATGCCTTTGGTTATAGAAGTGGAGCCTATTATTTAACCTAAAAATCAATAAATTTATAAGAAAACAGATTTAATAAGACACAAGGGAAAATGGACCAGGAACGAAAACTTGGGTGACTTGGTACTAAAATATAGGTTTTTAATAGCGTCACTTTTACTTTCGTTAGAAGACGTAATAGTTATTCCTTCTTAAGCTTATTTATTTTTAGATCAGCACAAAGCAAATATAATAGCATAGGAATTGTAATAAATTACAAGTTTAACTTTGTCCTTTATCTGCTACGAGGTGACTTGGGACCAACACTGAAGAAATATTTTACAGATTAAGTTAAACAATGGAGTTTAAGGAAACAACAGGGCTGTAGTCGATGTAGAGCTTTCTGAGTATTTGATGAAAAGAAAGTGTCCACGCGATGGGCGCCAAAGTTATGACTTCAAAACATTCGACTTCAGAACTTCAAAGTTCTGACTTTTCTCTTCCTCTTGTTTTATTTTACTCTCTTAGTACATAACATCTAGCAGAAAAATGCGTGTATGTTACGTATGTGTTCAATTATCGTTCCAAATATAATTTCATCCACTTTCGATATTAATTATTTCGCTTCGTCTAACTTCAAGCAATAAGTGTAGCTCATATGCCTGCTTTGTTAAGAACGTCGTGTTAGGAATTTGCATCCAATTTAAGGAAAATGTAATTATGAGTATGTTCCTTTAATTATGCAGATTACCTTAGATTACCCCCTTAAACCTCTCACTATGCAACATGATTTCACACAAAATTCGCAATTTTTGGTTTTAGAAAAAAATCACCATGATTTGAGATTCTTCTGTCGTTAATATTATTATGACCTCAAAACGGAACAAGACTCACCGCAGTGCAAATATACAGACTCTACTCGCCCCAAGAAGGATCAAAACTTTTAAAATCAACACGAAAGTATTTTCGACGGTTTTCTGCTACTATATTTGCAAGTCCCGTCCCAGAAAATACAACTATTAATCGTACCTCGTATGTGGAATCTTTGAACAAACTGAGTTCAAGCTGCTCACCAGAAAAACAAACTAACGAGAGGTGTTACATGATAACGCTCCAGCACATATGCCCCACCTTGCCAAGGCTGTCGGAAACCAACGTAAATTTTGAATGACCAGTTATTTCCCTTAAGAACAGTACCTGACCCCCTGTGACTTTTTTCTTCGACTTCTCTATCTCGTAGTATTTAATTTAAGTGTCAACGCTCTCTGCCTTGTAATACCTGGTGGGCACATAAGTTACTCGGAGCTCACGTGAATCTATATGCATCGTCCTTACGATGTCATTTTCCAATCGAAGGTAATGTCAAACCACTATCAATTCATAACACCCATCATGATAATCATCATCACATAAAGTTGTCATTATATTATGTGTATCTTATGGAAAGTTTACGCGTTGCAGAAGAAAATATTAAAGAAAGGTCAATAATCAAGCTGAGAAGGAGGGGAAATCTATAAATTAGTAAAGGAATGGTACTTAAATGGTTCCCCTTTGGAGAGAAATTATGGGTAGAAATAATATCAAATAATACTAGCCTGGAGTGTTTCAATCCAGTGGTATGTCAACCCAAAGAAAAGTCAGGTAAGACGATTGACGAATGTATATTTTAATATATTATTATCAATCATAATAATCCCATCTAAGAAATCCCGACTATAACCTAATATCCCCCTTTGGTACAACATACAACTTCCGTCTTTACAGAAAATGGTTTCGATCGCAACTTAAAATCTGAACAAATAATATGTTGTAAAAAAAACATATTACATAATAAATATAAAAATTTATATACTATTATCCTTCCACATAATTATTTGTAATTTAAAGTGTATCCAAAGTTGAACAGGCCTTTAGCCCTGCCATCTATCGAGTATTGGCCCAACACTGTTCTACGTGCTAACATTATTTTATACTCCAATCACGGATCATATAACATAATAAATTCGCATATACTGTAACAGTGGAACACACCAGTACAACATTCTTTCGGCAGCTGTAAGAAATTGACTTAAACATATTTCTTTCTTTACTTTCTGCTTGTTATAAACATCTTCTTATTGAAGATTGCAGGTAATATTATCCACACGAAATCCGTATTTCTATTTATAAATTACATAGCTTAGCACACAGCTGGTGTTGACTATATACTGATTGTTTGATTTGTACATTTGCATTTGATAGCGTTACGAAATAATATTTTCCCAGTCTTTCGTTTAATAAACTACAGATAAACGTATAAAATATAAACCTTGTTTGCGTAGAACCATAAAATATAAAACTGTTTGCGTAGAAACATAACATTGTTTTAATAGAAATAAATCTTTCCAAACATAAACATAATTACACTGCCACCTAGAAATTGGGGTTAGGGCTTTTGTTGAACATGCACACCCCATTGTTTTGACTTAACAATTGCAACAACTGTAGATACCGAAACCTAAACAGTAACATTGAAATGTAACGCTATTAAAACAAATTAATCTTTTCGTCGGTAGTAACTTAATCTGTATTTATTTAGTCCAACCTAACGTAACGCAACTGAAACTAGTAAAGCTTGATCTAACGTAATCAAAGCTCGAGGTTGAAATTGTATAATTACATACGTATATCTCAAAGATATATAACACCAAAATTACCTATCCATTTGAACATGCTATACATTTGATATTTAATGCTGTTTTACTGCACTATCCACTTTAGAAACTCCACGTGTCATACAATTGTGTACACTTTGCTGTTAGGTGCACAAACAGTGTCTACGACAATGTGGGGAAAGCAGTGAATAGACAAATGCCTATACTGTAACTGCCGTAATTTTGTTCAAATCTCTTCCGGACTTAGGTACAAAATCTCAGCCGTTTGTTAAAGTACGGTGGGGGGAGGTGAAAACAACAAAAATCGCTGTAATTGTTTTATTATGACAAATATTCGATATATAGTTTTTCTCCGATCTGCTTCAATTGTGGGAGGTGGGAGAACAACTAGATATCCATGGAAACTTACTCTCCAAATTTGGTGTACATCCGTTGAATAGGGGCTGAGAGAAAGTCCGGAAAACGTTGAAAGTTCGCCGAATTTCAGAAATTATGCTTTCCGTTCGGTAGCCACGTTCTCCTTAGTAGTCGAACGGGTTGCATAAAACGATTGAGACCTTTGTCCAAACTTCTGGATCTACCTCTGCCATTAGGCCCGGTCGAAAGAGATTTTTTTGTTACCGATAATGACATTTTTTTTTATTTCAAAATTGCATTTAACCCAAGATAGCCATTTTTAGGTTCAATTCCTATAACTAAAATAAGATAAGATAAAATGAATTTTATGTGTGGTAATAGCACCATGGCTTACGCCCATCCCGATG
Source organism: Lepisma saccharinum (assembly GCA_022664845.1). Taxonomy (NCBI): domain Eukaryota; kingdom Metazoa; phylum Arthropoda; class Insecta; order Zygentoma; family Lepismatidae; genus Lepisma; species Lepisma saccharinum. Next base: position 4,988 of record JAGDQP010058353.1, read on the forward strand.
TAACTCAAATACATGTTTTTAATGCAGAAAGTAAACAGCCGCAATTTTGAAATTATATGTCAGATCATGCTGCTTAACGTAAGTCTTAATCGTATATATGACTAATATTGAGCTGAATTTAATTCAATTCGGATTTAATTTATAGCCGTAATTAGATAATATTAATCCGTAAAGCAAACTAACGCAAACTGAAATTATATGCCATATCATGCTGGGTAACATTTGTCTCAATGGTATTTAGGTACATAACTAATATTCGAGCTTTGATTCAATTAGGATGAAAAAAGTGTTTTTATTGTTATTTCACTTTACCTTTGTCAGTATTAAATTGATCGATTGTTAAATTGTTCACTACGAGCACACGCGCATTCATTATCCCGATCCAAACGTAAACTAGTAACGTGACCATAAAATACATCCGGAGTTATTTCGCCTAAAATGACCATTTATTCCTGGAGCGGAAGTCATATTTTGGGTCATTTACAGTGGACATACACCAGTTTTACAGTGGATAAAAATGTCTCATTCATACGTCAGTACCTAAAAATGCCTATTTTGGGTTACATGCAATTTCGCAATAAAAATGTCATTAACAGTTTTTAGTTTTTTCGTCACGTTTACTAATTATTTTTGTGGTAGAGATTTTGCTGGGGAGATTTGGTCATCGACGTTAGCGCTGGCGAGATTTTGTCATCGAGGATATTGCTGGTGATGTATTGACGTCGAGGTTTTGGCTATCGAAGTTTTGTAATCGAGATTTTTTGCCGGCGAGGTTTTGTCGTCGAGGTTTTTGCTGGCGAGGTTTTGTCGTAGAGGTTTTTGTCCGTCGGTGAAATGTACTGTCGGTGTTTTAACCTGTCGGTAAATTGTCTGTCGATAGTTTTGCAAACTATGTCTTGTTGACGAGTTTTTGTCGTGTAATCGGTCCTGAAAAGATCAAGGTTACATTCCTATTGATCCACCTTCTTCCAAATATAGAAACTAAACTTACAGATTTCGTGTGCCCTTACTGAAGATATTTTAGAACTGAGGCAATCAGGACTATATCCCAGTTCCCGCCAATATTTTTCTTAATACCAGAATATTCTACCAGATCGTTTTATTAATGCACTCTAATTTATAAAGAGCTATTTCTGTACATTTTTTAAGGATTCAAAGTTCACATTCTTTTGAGCTGTGTAAAACATGGACTTAAGATGTAAAATAAATGTGCTTTTTTACAGTGTGGCTTTGCTAGTCATAACAAAAGATCAATCGAAAGAAGAATCGCTACGAAGCTTTGCATAAAAATAAAAATAATACCACCAGCAACACTGCAGTGCGTGTTGGGTTGCGTGACAACAAGGGACGAAGGAAAAATTCCTTATGAAGAGTATTCAGGATGCAGACCAGAGTAAAACTTTATCCTGACGGGTGAAGAGTAAAATTTCTTAATATATTACGAAATAACTTATTACTGTTTTTAAGAAGGAATGTGGAAAGAGAAGTGAATGTAGTGCCCCTTAAGGGAATTTACTAATTGTTGATGTCTGATGAAAATACATCCTGAAGTGCAGAGACATGATGACATGAAAGAGATGATGTATTGTATTGTTAACATTTTTTGTCGTTTCTATGTATCTTTTACTAGTAAGAATTCGCTGAACGGAGGCGAGTGAAAGTGTGATTCAGTAAGCAGTAAGCTTATTAGGAATGTGAATGACCGCATGAATGAATGTCCAGTCTAGTTGTAAATCTCTGGTTTAAAAAAGAAGGAATTTTTTGGGGTCTGTTTCTTGGATGGACGAATATTCCAAGTATATTCCAAACACTTATGTTTCGAATGGTAGACTAATTAAACAGTATTTATTGTTTCCAATATAACTAACTCTACCAGGTGTATGCATAAGTAGTCTCCGGTTTACCTAAGAGATAGCGCCAGCGAGAAGTACGCTGCGTATTCATTTGACACATACGTCATTTTGTTCGTCTAACATTAAACTACAAACACACACAAGTTGAGTCCGCCAAACACTAGTGTCTTTGTTTCATCGTTCAGTGATCATGTCGAAGTTTGTGCCTGAAAAAGAACATTTGCGGCACGCATTGCTTTTCTTATTTAATCAAAAGAAAAAGGCTGTTGAAAGTTATCGTGTGCTGGTAGAAACATATGGTGAACACGCTCCTTCGATTAGAACATGTGATACATGGTTTCGACAATTTAAAAGTGGTGATTTCAATGTGAAAGACAGTGCACGCTCTGATAGACCACAAAAGTGCGAAAACGAGCAAGTGCAGGTGTTATTGGAGGATGACCCAACTCAAACTCAACAGCAATTGGCAATATCATTAAATGTGTCACAAGAAACAATCAGCAGACGTTTACGGGCAATGGGGAAGATCAATAAACTGGGTAAATGGGTCCCACACGATTTGAATGAACGTCAAATGGTAAATCGCAAAGTCACTTGTGAAATGCTGCTTCAACGCCACGAAAGAAAATCCTTTTTGTATCGAATTGTGACGGGTGACGAAAAATGGATTTATTTTGAAAACCCGAAGCGGAAAAGATCGTGGCTTTCACCTGGCGAAGCCGGTCCTTCAACACCAAGATCAAATCGCTTCGGCAAGAAGACCATGCTTTGTGTCTGGTGGGACCAGAGCGGTATTGTGTATTGTGAACTCTTAAAGCCCGGCGAAACCGTTAATGCACAACGCTATCGCCAACAAATGATTAATTTAAATCACACATTGATCGAAAGACGACTGAAATGGACCCGGAGACATGGCAAAGTGATTGTGTTACACGACAATGCGCCATCTCACACAGCAAAACCAGTGAAAGACACCTTGAAATCGCTTGGATGGGACATCCTTCCGCACCCGCCGTACTCCCCAGACCTGGCGTCATCTGACTATCACCTCTTCGCATCAATGGGGCACGCGCACGCAGAGAAGAACTTCAGCAATTTCGAAGAAGTTGGAAAATGGCTCGACGAATGGTTTGCCGCAAAAGTCAAGCATTTTTTCTGGCATGGTATGCATCAATTACCTGAAAGATGGGCGAAATGTGTAGAAGCCGATGGCCAATATTTTGAATCAAACAAAATTAATTTCCCTTGAAAATTACGTGTTTTCTTTACCACCAAAAACCGGCAAAAACTTATGCATACACCTGGTATGCCTTACGGAATTCGTTAGTTTATCGTCGCAGTAACAAATGTTTGCCATTGGATTCTAGTCTAGATTAGATCAAGCTAGATTTCATCAGCAACTATACTTATACGTTCTTCTAATACTTTTTCACATATAAATATTAGTCAGTAGTGTTAGAAGTACGTAGTAAATATGCACAGATAATATGGAGACTTCGTCTTATTGAAACCGCAAGTGACAGATAATATGTTTGTTCTGATAAACCTAAATGGAGATTATTGAAGAGACTAGTATTGATTATACGAATAAAGAATCCCTAATATTGATTTATATTGCATTTGGTCAATCTGTAGACAGTTATCATCGGAGGATATTCAGCTAACCACATAACGATAGACTCTATGATTCGGCAAACTTCTAGTATTTTAACTACAGTAAACCTAACCTGTGACACTTATGTATGTATACATAATACGCGCACCTAATCTACCCTATTTAACTTTAGCATGTCTTCGTCTCGGCTTCAATTCAGATACAGATTGGTGAGTAAGCGTAAGAAGATTCTTTAGTGTAAACCAATGAGCAAAGAAATTAGGACAAAATCGATCACATACTTCTCAAGCGCCGTATCATGTATGTTCCTCTTAAACTTTTCTCGTTACCACGATTGTCGTAGACATGAAATCGGTTCATTTTCCGTTAACTCAACCATAGTATCAACTGCTATAGGATAAAGTGACATTCTCATGACGAATATGGTACACTTTTGGGATTGTAATAGGCCAATAGTTTATTTTTTACTAACATTAACATAACTTACTTTTAACACACATCCCTAGCAGCAGAGAATATCGGAGTACAGGCCAATATCGATCAAGTTTGACCCGGTGTTGGGTAGCCTGTGCTGCTTAGGATATATTTTTGGTCTATAAAATTATTTTAATGAAACGAATGCAATAACGAACTATGACAGCAATATTTCTAAAATTCTGTATTGTGCACGTTAGATCCATAGAAAATGGTGCATATGAAATATATACTATAGAATTTCTATATAGTATAGTAGTTTGATATAGTATAGTAAGTTTGATGCTGTATAGTAAGTCAGTTGTGGTATAGTAAGTTCTATATCGTAGAGTAAGTTTGATATAGTATAGTAGTTTGATATAGTATAGGAAGTTTGATAAATAGCACAATATGCCTATACCAAACAACTAACTATTCTATGCAGATTTACCATAAAAGTTTCACATTTTTAATCTAAATTTTATTTTAAGGCCTCTAGGCAACTTTGGCTTAGCTCTAATTCACATTTATTTCTCCATTTGTCACATATTTTGTATCGTTGTTGACACATGAACAAATTTCCGGACTTACAAATATCTTCAAGTGTTTTCTATAAACCTGAGTGTAACTATACAAAGAGAGGCAGCAGTAGTTCGAGTTCCGCTAACGGCGACAAACATGAACAAGCCTAGCCAATGTTTTCTTCACTCTAACCTGGCGAATTCCGGAATGTAACCTTGATATACTTCCTAGATGATAATTTCCCTCATCCCTTTTCGGAAGAGTGTTCATCAAAAAAGGTCATCCTCCCTCAGATATGTGATAGGCTCAGACAGTAATACAACCCTAAGCAAATATATTAAAAATTATGTTAATTCGATAAACACGATATAAAAGTCATTTATGAAATTTGTCTGTCTGTCTGTCTCTCTCTCTCTCTCTCTCTCTCTCTCTCTCTCTGTGTGTGTGTGTGTGTGTGTGTGTGTAGAGGAGGTTATGATTATTTTTACTCAATTGTATACAACAATATGATACACAATGAACAAGAAATTGAAATTATATTTAGTTAACTACTTTGCTTCATTACATAAATAGTCTTGATATTTTCTCATATTGTAAATTAGCATAAATGGAAACTTACATACGAATATGTAAAATAGTTTAACTTTCGAGATTTCACAAAATAGAGCCACTGCTATGGGGAAATATCTTTTGTCTGCTTGAATTATAATATTGAAGACTAGCCATAAGTCTACTCGCAGTTTATTATGCTCGTCTGTTCTTGTTTTACGACTATTAAATTATCCATGTAGTTAAAACTCTCCTTTTATTCATCTGCCAAGTTTTAATGTCTCCTTGGAGGAATTCCAGTCGACAGTTACAGCGCCGCTCAAACAGACAGCTTCTCCGCCATACTGTTCGATCCCAGGAGATAGAAAAAGAAACCTCAGACAAAAGTCTTCTTAAACTGAACTCACAAGAATAATTCATATTGGCATTAAACTCCCTGAGATACAATTAATGAAAAAGAGCTGTACAAGTACTGAAGCGGAACTTGTTCACGAACTAAACAATTGAGTGTAGAATTTGAAAAATGAAATGTACGGTACATCGTGAAGCAAAAGTCTGAGAACACCCTGGTAAGCTAAACCTAGTGGAAGGAGTGAGACCAAATGTTAGATATTGGTAATTTCCATGGGGCTCTACCGATGACACTATGGTGACCATCTTGAAAGTCTCCACCTTGGATTAAGGTCTAGAATTTCAAATAGCGATTGGGACATATGACATATCACTTTAGGCTAGTTCACTCCCAGAAATTCAAATGTGAAATTATTTTACCTACGTTTAAAATAATCACGCAACCGCGTTTAAGATATGAAAACAATTGGAGGGGATTTCTGCGCGGATGGGACAATACTGGACGATCAAGCACCGCATCCAACGCGTACACGGCAACATTATTTGTAGGAGCGACTGTGAAAAGACCCACACGCAATACTCAACAATGACAGGCGATGTCAACTGTCAATAACAGGTCTCTATTACGGATATTGCATGAAAATAAATAGCATCTGTAAAGGATTCAATTTCAACAGCACAAAATTAAGAATGACTCACACAGGAGGTTACATTATGTACAATGGGCTCTCGAGCGGTGTAATGCGGGATCATTGTTTCCTATGTATGTGTTGTTTAGCGATATGGCTTGTTCTATATCTACGGTGAGATCAATAAAGAGTACCACCGTTATTGGGTTGATGGAAACCCATCGCTGGCAAATAACAATAAAACAGGTGTTGGAAGCAAGGTAATTGTGTGATGTGGGATTTGAGACTAGATTTCTGGGTCTTGTGTTATTGTAAGGCAACTAGACTGGTGAACGTTACATGAACATTTTTCGCGAGAACGTGTTTCCCTCACTGCCGAATCCTGAAGACGAGTTATCTTTTTCCAGTAAGATCGTGCGCCTACGTACTACGCTACGGAGGTGCAAGAGTGATTCGATCTCAAATTTCCGGGATGTTCGATCGGTCCATGAGGGCCCATCGATTGACCATATCTTTCACCTCATTTCACGCCCCTTGACTTCTATCTCTGGATCCACTTAAAATATATGGTGCATCGTGGAAAAAAATCAACCACCTACACAATCTTTTCATTACAGATCCAGAATGCCTTTACCGCTGTTAAATCCGATGGGTTGCGCAGAAAAAGACTTGATTTTTGTGTCCGCCAAAATGACCGCCATACTGAACACATATTGTAAAATACCAAATCACAACTTTCAGGACCCATATTTCCTAAACAAATATACACATGGGTAAATCATTACTTCACTTTTTAGTTTCTGGCATCGAACTTATGTAAAACAATGTCACGTGACCACTTTCCCATTTAAAATTCTCGATCTAAATCCAAAATGGTCCTCTTTTGTACCTACCTCTCCGTCAGGTTGAGTCCCACCCACATTACCAATATCCAACATTTAGTCTCGCTCTATCTACCAGTTTTCTACTTCCCACAGGGTGTTTCCAAACTCTTGAATCATCCAATACTATAAAATGAATTTACACGTACACATATTCATACTAACGATTCTTATTTTACAACTTGGATCATATGGTTTACAAGTAATTATACATTCCTACAATTTGGCTCATTGTTATACGTAGGTTATGTTATATGTAACACAAAGTGTGACACTAATTTTTGTATGAACAAGGATATAGGTCTAGAATATGTTCGTACAAAATGGCAACAAACTTCTAGAAGTGCAAATATTGGCAGTTGTCTTGAACATTACGGGAAACGTCAAGGAATTTTCCCATCTTTCTGGCAATGTAGAGAAAGATTTGAAGTGTATGCGCGAACAAACGTTCATGTGACATTTTTGTGTATATGTAATTATTTACGATAAAAGGGACTCTGAGGTGATTATGATTTGCACTTAGTCAGGGTGTCTACTAAATGTTAATTTTGAAATTTCAGATTTTCTACAGAGTTTCCAGGTCTATTTTCAGGCCATTAATTTATTTAAAAACCTCTTCTTACAAACAAACTAACTAACTAACTCTACGGTTTATGGAACTCGCAAGTTCATCGCTGCAGTAGAAACTAAACAAAATAGTTTATTTTCCCAATTAAAAGAAGCATATAGAAA
>JAGDQP010058354.1:0-12572 GCA_022664845.1 Lepisma saccharinum
GTATATATATATATATATATATATATATATATAAACTACACCGAGGTGATTTATCTTTTCAAACCAAGACGAAAGTTTTAACAAATTTTCAATATGTGCATAGTTTCTGAGCTACAGGCTGCCGAAAGCGTGAAAAATGAACTTTAGAGTTTCGTATTTCTAACACCACGAACAGTAGAGCTGATGCTGCATGGTACCGTCAAAGACTTTCAATCTAAACTAAAATGCATATTTCAAAATTTCGCAATGGGCGTGCAAGGGATTGCCCAAAGGAAGTAGTTGATTTCCAGAAATTCTATGAAGTAAAAATGGGTCGAAAAGATCATGAATGGGACAGCTTTCCACCAGGAAACAGTAATTCGTTTACGCCAAGTCGATATCTCAAGCAGATTCCAGATGCCGAACGATTTTCTCAAAATATGCGTGATTGCTTAACAACCAGGAGTAAGAATTGTATACTTTCATCCAAATTTGTTTATTTCTTATCAAAGATATTGAATATAATTGCCCGGTTGGATGCCGGTGATGACGTATATCATCTTTACTCACACAGGAACTCCCTTAATTCATTTCGACCTACCTCAAGTACATAAAAGTTCCGGAAATCACCTACATCCTTTAAGGAGTCCCTTGCGTACCCATCGTACAATTTTGGAATACATTTAGTTAGTACGAAAGAAATGCCCGCCCCAGGCGAGTCATGTCCAAAGGCCAAAAATTATAACTACATTACCTGGTTAATCAAAGTAGTCGCTGTCTGCAGGAACACACTGTTGCCATCGCTCAGCTAACGATTGGATTGCGTGGCGAAGTCTAGAGTCTGCGATGCGAAGAAATCTTCAACTGCATATTGCACCGCTCGAGGTCTTCCCTGTCAAGTGATCGAGATGCCTAAAGAGGTGGTAGTCAATGTTAGAGAGATCTGGGGAATATGATGGATGAGGAAAGGTTTGATACTGCAACTCATGGAGAGCCTGCACCGTTCTTTGTTCGACGTGTGGGCGAGTATTGTGATGCAACAAGAGGACACCATGTTTGTTAACCATGCTGGATGATTGCGGAAAAGTTTGCGGTGCATTTCATGCAGTTCAACACTGTAACGATCTGCAGCGATGGTTTCACCTCGCCAGAGAAAGACATGATTTATCACTCCCACCATCGACCACAATACCAGCAACAATGCCTTCCGTGGGTGGAGAGGTGTTTTGGGACATTGTCCTGAACCTTGATCACAATGCAACTATTGTTCTGACCGTTTACCATTGTCATAGCAGATTCATTTTTCATCTGAAGTGACAATCCAATGCAGGAAACTTTCCCGTTTATTCCTTACACTCAAAGAACTGCACACCTCCAGACAGCAATTTTTGTTTGCCGATGTGAACTCATGTGGCATCCATGAGTCCAACTTTTTCACCTTACCGATTGCACGGAGCCGCCGACTAACAGGGGTATGGTGTATTCCTAACTCGCCTGCAATGGCAAGAACACTTTACCGAGGATCCACTTCTACGGTATTTCTGAGAAGTTGATCCGAACATGTTGTTGTTCGGTGCCCACGTGGCTTACTTGGCAATGTGTCACCGGAACGAAATTTGACAGACCAACGGCGAATGGTGCATTCATTCGCCATTTCAGTCCCAAGTGCACTCTTGATGTTTTCTTTCAAATTTCTGTGCAGAATGCTCCAGTTTGAATTCATAAAGAAAAATCATTCGAAATTGTGTGTTCCCCATGGTGCACTTCCATACGACCCTATTCAATCACATACTGCTGCCTCCTAACTGCCTGGGTTGTTTACTGGATGCATACAGAGTTTGTGACGTTAGATCCCTGTGTTGTGTTGCTAAGGTGCGTTTCCCGCCAGGCGTCAAAGCTGTCATTTCACTTGCACCAACTCAATACATTTTCTAATAGAGCAGGTTTAAAGTCTTTGACGGTACCATTCTGCACCAGCTATACTGCTCGTGGTCTTAGAAATATAAAACTCTAACGTTCTTTTTCTCACGCTTTAGGCCGGCTGTAGCTCCGAAACTGTGCACATTTCGAAAAATTACCACAGGAATGTTCATCTTGTTTTGATGTGAGGAATCGTCTCCGAAAGTTTGTCAATATAGCTAAAAAAGACGGAGTATAGGGTGTACCTAAAATACAAGGCCAAATTTACGAGGTGATTGCTGACTGACATCAACCAAGTGAAAAAGTTCCTATAAACATGGGTGAAATGCCGCTTCCCTTTTTAGATACAGCATTTTCAACTTGGAGTTCAAAATCGACGCCTAACCATAGGAAGAAAATTAATAATTCTCAATAATTTAGAAACGGCGCATCAAATGAAAATTTCGTCTGCGGAAATTTGTTTCTAACAACATAGTGGATATTAGGAGTGAAAACACGATGTCACCAGGTTGTCAGCATTGCCAACCTGGTATAACGTTTATTTTTTTCAAATTGCACAACATCGTGTTAGTGGGTATTTGTCATTCTCTAGTGATGACAAACAACTTCCATAAGGGACACTCCACAGTGTTGAAAACTATAGATAAGACAGAAAAGTTTTGCAATCTTATTCAAACTACGTAATTCCCTAGTGTGTTTTATCCACAATGTGCAACACTGCGATGTGTTTTACGTATGTTGTTTATCATCACTAGAGGATGCCAAATACCCAATAACATGACGGAGTGCCATTTGAAAAAAATAAACGTTATATCAGGTTGGTAACACTGACAACCCGGTAACATCATGTTTTCAGTCCTGATATCCATCATGTTGATAGAAACACATTTCCGCAAATGAAATTTTCATTCAATGCGTCGTTTCTAATTTATTGAGAATTTTTCATTTTCTTCCGCCTGTAAGGCTTCCTTCGGGCTCCAAGTTGGAAACGAGAGCAGAGCGGAATTTCACCCATATTTATAGCAACTTCTTTACTTGTTTTGATGTCAGCAATCACCTCTAAAATTTTGGCCGTGTATTTGGGACACCCTATGCCCGATAGGACACCAGAGGTGTATATTCAAACAGTAATTACCATTAGAATAAAGCCGGGCGTAGTGGAACACTTTTTATTTAACGGACCATAGCTTGAGAAAAATAAACAAAAACCAAACGATGAATACACCAACTGAAACCTTGGAATCTCTCCTACATTCTACTTTAAAATGAATAAAGAACATTGAAGTTTGTGGACCACAAACAGTATTTATTACAGGTACTATGTGAAATTCCATTTTGCCAGCAACTATGCGGACAAAGTGAAACATAACTTGATTGTAATTTAGTTCTAGGCTGTGTAATAGTGTATAATAGTCTAGAGTGTATGATATATAAACAAATTAGGATTGTTGAGTGTCCTGCTAATGCCAGAAATATTAATTATTTATGTATATTATGTTACATAATTGTACTACACTGCAAAAAATAGCTGTGTTAATTCAACACAATGCGGTGTCCCAGCGTGACTACCACTTTTGTGTCTTAAATCAACACACCACACGGTGTTGATTTCGATACTGTGAAAAAAAAAGTTACGGCTGTAGTGAGATTTGAACATGGGTTGCTCAGGTAGAAGTCGAGCGTTTTACCGATTTGGCTAAATCGTCAGATAGAAAAAGTAGTAGATGCAAACGATATTTAGTGAACAACATTTAAATTAAACGACTACACTATAGATTTAAACAATGTATGGAATCAAATATGTGTTGCTGAACCCCCAAAACAAACTAAGTTACTTGCACGACTTATCCCATGGTTTAATCACTTCCTATTTGTCAACTGAGAACCAGAATTCCCATTCATTGAGAATATTCTGTTTCTATGAAAGCAAGCAAGATGGCGACAGCCAAACACTTGAGCAGCATTACCACTTTCTTATCGTAACAACATGTCAAATGCTGCGCTAACTTTCATAAAAATTGAATATATTCTCAATAAATGGGATTGTGATCCCTAATTGACCGATGGAAAAGTGATTATGGCATGATCATGGCATAAGTCGTGAGAGCAACTTTGTGTTTGGGGTTGAGCAACATTGTTTTGTCCTTTTGGTATATTGTTTCAATCCAGTGCTCTTTCCGTCTGACGATTTAGCGAAGTCGGTAAGACGCTAGACTTCTAACTGAGCAACCCATGTTCAGATCTAACTGCAGTCGTAATTTTTTTTCTCCTAGTAGCGAAGTCAACACCGTGTGGTGTGTTGATTTAACACACAAAAGTGGTTGTCACGCTGGGACACCGCATTGTGTTGAATTAACACAGCTATTTTTTACTGTGTATATTTGTAATACTACGGCTAAGCTTCTGGCCAGGGCTAAGTGGAGGCCAAGTCTCATTTTGCGTACTCTCATTGGCCAAAATACTACGGCTAAGCTTCTGGCAAGGGCTAAGTGGAGGCCAAATCTCATTTTGCGTACTCTCATTGGCCAAAATATGACTTGGCCTCAACTTAGCCCTGGCCAGAAGCTTTGCCGTCGATTGTAGAACTGACCCTGAATGTACTATTTTGAAGGAAAAACCCCTTTGTATTTAAGCTATTGGGGTAAGTTCTTTACACTTAACCTGTTTTTTTCTCTTTGTCTGATATAACACCTTTCATCTTTTAGTCAGCATATACGACACTAGTCCATCTCTTTCAACATCATTTCGTTGTATTATAACAAAGATAATAATAACATATAATAAATCTAGATTTATTACTGGAATTTCCAGCCTTTTCTTCACCAACTTCTAAAAATTCGTTCAACTACCTATAAAGTTATTTTATCTACTCTACTCTCGCCAAGCAATAAGCATACTTTTCCATTACCTCATAGAGTCGCAGTCATTACATCTTTCCAGTGAACAGTGGGTCAGAAATGAAATCTACTAGGACAAAATTCCGATCGCTGGACTGAGTAACTTCACATGACTAAAGTGCTTGGTTTCGTGATTGGTAGAATGAATTTGAAGAAATCAAACACAAAGATTGATGGTAAGTGATGGAAAACATTACTTTGAATTTAGCAACAAAATATGTAACTTTAGTGTGAGTATACGTTACTATGTCAAGCAACAACTATTGTATGGTCTCATGCGTCAGGCCAGCGTCTCCAAGGTCCTGGGAGCGAATCCTGGTTGGGTCATGGATGTTTGTGTATTTTAGAAAGCTTAATAGCTAAGACAATCGAGACGCGCCGAAGTTATTATTTACTAAATAGATCCAAAGTACAAAGTTTATCGAATTTTAATAATTATAAGATGATGAATGTCCAGCCTAACTAAAATCACAAGCCAAAATTAGCAGCAGCAACAACGAGGAGGAGAATCATCATCATCGTCATCATCGTTTTCTTCTGTTTCATCAAAATCCGACACCTGTAACTGGATTTCTGGCTGCTTTAGGAAATTCTTCACTTCTTGTGGGAGTGAATACCTTTTCTCGTCGGCGTTTTGAAAAAATAATTTATAAATGGATCATAATTGACCAGAAAGTGATTCAGAACATTACGTAAATTTGTTTGTGGGAACACTTCCTGGCACACCCTGGTGTTTCTTGATACTTTTATTCCGCGCCTGTTCTACCTGTTTAGATAGCATGCCGTTTGGTATAATCGTGCTCTGCAAATGCAGTCAATTACTTGGCTGGCTGGCTAATCGCTGTGTGAGAGATGGCTATATGGGAAAGGTATTTTCGGGCATGTACTTGCCTTGTGTATGTTAGTGTCCCAAGAACAATTCTGGTAAATGTACCTAGGTGCGTTTAGAAGTGAACACAGTAATAATTAGAAACTCCACAATAGTTCTGGCAGACACTCATAAGTACAAGTAATTCCGCGACTGCCCGTGTATTCAAACTTGCGCTAGTCTGTAGTTTAAATAATAATTTGAACTGGGATGAATCAATTACTTGTTACTTCCAATTAAAATACTGGGATAGACGAGAATAATACTGGGTTCTAAAAAAACCGCTAAGCCGTATCCATACTTCACGTGGTTCCATATGCGTTAGTGAAGCTGTCATTTATGTTTGCAGCCCACGACAAAACAACTTGTCGGCACAAAACGGGCACGTAAAGGTGAAAACTTCTGCAAGAGCAATAAAGACAATAATTTAAACTACAGACTAGTGCAAGTTTGAATGCACGAGCAGTCGCGGAATTACTTGTACTTATGAGTGTCTGCCAAAACTATTGTGGAGTTTCTAATTATTACTGTGTTCACTTCTAAACGCACCTAGGTACATTTACCAGAATTGTTCTTGGGATATTAACATACACAAGGCAAGTACATGCCCGAAAATACCTTTCCCATATAGAAAAACTGTGCCATCTCTCACACACCGCGATCAGCCAGCCAGCTAAGTAATTGACTGCATTTGCAGAGCACGATTATCAGTTTTTGTGTGCTGCTGCGCTATACGTTGAATACTTACTGGTGTTCTATGTGCAGACAAGTGAAAAACAGTTACTTGGCTATGGCGTGGTATAAAATAATTGAACAATGATAACGTTGAGAAAATGAATTTTGTCTCTAGTTTCAACTTCTGGCCCACTGCGCAGTGAGTGGCACCATTTGTACATTTGTTCGTTGCTCACGTGTTCGGAAACAACGAATTTTCACTGTGTCCGACCATTCCACTTTGCCCGCCTCTCCCTTATAGCTGTGCAGTCGGTCTTCCATTTTTGTGTACATTTATGTATATCTTATCTAAGGATGTGATCAAATGTATTCCAAGAATATATTTGGTAATCGCAAATAGTTTACTTTATTTTTTACCATATTAATAATGTGCAAAACAAAAGTAATAACATTTTAAGACTTTATTGAAAGAAAAACTCAAACTACAATTTTAATTTCCACTCCATAGTCTTCATCTAAATCGTCTACGAACTTCAAACATACAACAAAAGTATTATAATTTGAATAAAACCATATCTTATTGTTCTCTAATTATCAATGTTCAACTATAAATGCTGTTTATCTCTAGTAGAAAATAGATACGCGGAAATGTCTCCCATGAGAACTTTCTTAGTTAAAAAAAGCCTTTATAAAAAAGAATTTCGAATCACATTCTCAACTATTTTTTCATCACATCAGTTGATTTCTTATATTACTTCAAAATTTACGATATTTTATGTTTATTTGAAGGATTAGATCCAAGAACCAGGTAGCTCCACTTTTGTTTATTGCTAGATTGTTATTTTTTTTATTAATACATTACTATAAAAAGCTAGTAGGAACCAAAGTATACAATGTGTAACAGAATTCGACCGCTGAAAAGGTTTATTTCGAACATTTCGCCTTCTGTATTATTCACGGTGTGGAAAATTACATTCTGTGTTTCACATATTATTTTTATCATCCCTGGGGGATACACAATATCGAATAAACTAACGAAATATATGAGAAAGTAAAAATTTTATATCAGGTTGGCAACTTTTTCAGCCCAATTGTATAACATTATAAGTTCTAATATCTACCTCATTGATAGAAATTAACTCCCAAAAAAGTAATTTTACTTTTATGTAATATTTGTGATTTATCTAAAAATGTCAATTTTGTTTTCCATTGTCAGATGTCAATTTTGGGCTCCAAGTTGGAAACTGTATCTCGAAAACAAATCGGAATTAGGCAAATGAAAAAGATAAGATTTCTCCGTGATATGACGTCAGAAAATCACCTGAGAAACTTGCCTGACGACTTCTGTTACACTCTGTATATTATTTTAACGTTTATATCTTGCCAAGAGCACAAATTTGATCATAACATTACGAAAGGAAAGATAATGTCATACTGTGATTTTTGGAGGTTTTTCAATTTTTGTTAAATCACCAAAATGGAGCTATCTGATTCTTGAATCCAACTCTCCGATCATTATATCACATAGATACACTTCTGTTATGACAAAGATATTTACTAAAGCATTCTTTCTGAAAATATTCGCAAAAGCAAGAAAATCTACCAATCTAGCACCGAAACCTTTGTTACAGGAATGGATGTGTGAAGGTCAAACGAGTGATAAATAAGGATTATAATACGAATACAAAGATATACAAATTATATCACAGCTGTTGTAACTGCTCAATCTTCTGATGTTTCTTGAGTTTGTAGTGAGTAACATTCTACTATTCCAGCTCCAGCACAGATAAGATCTGAGCTTCAAAACTACACTTATTTTGAGCCAATTGGGAATATATACAGTAAACACATCTAATAATAAAACTGAATGTTCCTTTTGCAATATAGCTAGTGCTAATTTAACACAAGGCAACACACGTATGCAGGAACTTAAGTAAAACAAATCTGTTCACATCTCAATAACAAAACTGAATGTTCCTTTTGGAATATGACTAGTGCTAATTCAATACAAGACAGCACAAGTATGCAGGAACTTCAGTAAAACAAACCATCCAGTTTGCCAGATGTAGGAGAATTAAATTACTGAAATAATACTTCAAGAATAAACCGTGGATGTTCTTACAAATTGAAAGAAGAGTAACAGTTTATGACAATCAAATTCCACCACCTTCTTCATATCAATTTTTTTTATACAATTTAAAATGTATCTTCAAACTCAGCAATGTTGGTTGTACACAGTTAAGTCGGTTTTTAGATCCAAATTACAAGGGGTAAACAAAACTCCTAAGATTGTACACTTGCATATTCATTTCTCTCTAATTAATATATATATAAAATGATATTGAGAAGAAATTGATTTTGATATTGAGATAGAACCCTCAAAAAATTTACTTGATATCTATCAGCATCATTGAAGTGTGATCAAACAAATTTCTAGTGAGAATATGAAATTATCAGATTCAAATGATGGTAGCCTAAAAGTTACATCAATTGCTAAGCTACTTGTCACTAAATTAATACATTCTATTTGAAGAATAAGAAGAGTTTCTTCATTTGGATCGTTGTATATTGTTAAAATGATATGAGCAATACTAGTTTGCACATTTGTAGATTTTCGTACTTCCAAATAAATGCATCTATAAAACGCCCCATAAAACTGTCATATTTTTGTTATAATTTCACACTAAATAATAGCAATGACATAAAATAGTTGACTGAAGAAGTGAGGTATTTATCTAGAGGAAAAGTTGTAAGTTGAGAAGTTGAGCTAATTTCACTTGCTACGTCATAAAGGTTATACATTTCAGGTGTTGGATTATTACTCCTACAATGGACAAACTTTAACCAGTCTTGTGTTGAGTTTTGTAAACAGTTACCACGTAACTATGTACACCACTAACAGGCCCATCAGAGCAACGATTGCCAAAGCACAAAACAACCCCATTCCATACATCACGAGACGGGTGTTCTCATCGAGTTGATCGAGGTCCATGTCAAGTAGCATATCTTTCTCCGTGACCAGTAGCAAATCTTTCTCCATGTTCTCATCCGTTGGCACCATCTCCCCTTCCATATCTGAAATAAAAAAAAACATAAACATAAAACATAGAAGTAAGAAACATACAGTAATTCTAAATGTGCACGGGTTACATAGCATAAAGAATTGCAGGATGGAAATGTCAAATGTTCCAAGTACCAATTTTGGTGACGTGAATTTAACGTAAAATATCGGTGCTTTGGACCAATGTCAGCATGATGACAGCTGTATATCTTTCATGGGCATTGTACGTTATAAAATCAGTATGACTTCGAACAATTCATGAGACTTGTCATAAATGTATCTTGTTCGCCTTGTTCACAATTTTTGTTGGTGCATAAAACATGTGACACTTCCACCCTTTCACGATCAATTCCTTTAAAAAGTAACTACTTTCAGTACTGAAAATCAATATAATTATAACGATAAAAATTTGCCTGGCTGTTTTAAAATTACGGATCTGATTAAAGATTATTATTGTGAGCAACAGTGAGTGCCACAATTTTTTATTTTTTTTTATTTTAAGGGTCTCAGCAGTAAACAGATAGATGCAAGTGGCATTGGAAAATAAATAAAAGTTCGAGTTTATCTCTTATATTCAGAACAAAATATGTGACACAAATATGGATATTTTGAGTTGCGTATATTTCGTGTTATGGATGAAAGATGGATTTGAACTTTCTATTATTTCCAGTGTCACTTGCATCTCTTTGCTTCTGAGTCTCTCATTAAATACCTGTAAGAGTTACGATGGATGAAAGACTGAAGTGTGAAAAAATGTAACACAAATTTTAACTTTCTTCTCGACGAACCTATACTTTAACCCGGGAAGTGCACCCTGGGGCATAGTGTGCCCCAGTGAATTTGATCTTTTATTGTAGAATACTAATGGCGACACTGATTCACGCCATTTCTTGTGACTTTTACTTTAGCTGAATGTTTGATGATTGGCAAACGTTTTATTCGCGCGTGCCAGTAGTGTCTTTGGGGCATCCAGTACCCCAGTGCAGTTTGTGTTGCTTTTTCTCACAGGTGAGACAATGATTTTGCATCGTTACATATTAAAGCATATTCTGTAAATGTCAGCAAATGTGTTTTATTCGTCTGGGGTATGTCCTTTACGTAATTTGAAAATAACGATGCACTTAAAGGGTTACGGCAATGAATGACTACGAAAGTTCATGTCTTGTCGGTGCCTATTGTACTTAAACAGATTTCTGTTCGTGGCTTAGAGAAATGCTACGGTCTTCAAGCATAGGCTCATCAGCTGTCTCGGACTGGCCAGGGCCGGAGGACCGGAATCCTGGCCGGGGACCCACCCAAAGTACTTGTATAATATACTGAGAAAGTAGCGCAGTCTTCCCGCCCCAAGCTGAAAAATAAGGGTCGTAGGCGGAACCAACCACTGACGTCACTCGCAGGAAAGAAGTAAACGATATCAGTGCATTGAGAGGGTTGAAAGCTTAACAACACGTGAGTTTGGGGTGTAATTGCAGGTTTTGCTGTTCTTTAAAGTGTGTGTGTGCTTTTTGTTTTTAATGTGGTTTCAGTGACCTATTAAAGTGTCCGTAGGCCTACGTACGTAGTAGGTACTCAATTGTCAAACGCACGTACAACAATATTTTATAAGGACGTCTTACAAAAGTGCAGTTGCTTCGTGTCAAAAAAAAAAAAGCAAGACAGAAGGCCGTCGTGTAGTTAGGTTTCCAAATGATTTTGTTACTTGCCACTTTCCTCTATACCAACCGATTACTGCTCGGAACAAGGACTTCGTTTTGCGGTGGCTCAGTGGTAGAGCGCTCACCTCTGGTTCTTGGTGACATCCGTTCGATCCCACCTCATGCAATCTGGGCTTTGTTGAAGAGAAACACCGTGTGCGAGAGTTTTCTCCCGTTTTCTCCTAAACCGTAAAAGATATGGAACGTGCATTTCGTTCGTTCCATGCTGCAGAAAACGTTACTACAAAATGCAGAGTAATGAGAAATATTATTACTTTACTATGTGCAAAGCTTCCTTTAGTAAATTAAAAAGTTTTACGTTAGGATAAAACATGAACTTTCATTCGAATTAGGTATTTAAATTTGAAAAGAAAAGAAAATCTTGTAAATGTCAATAAAGCAAGAAAATGGTCTAAGTCACATAAATAGAATTCATGATGTCACAACTTAAACACTTGAACTACATGATATGGAATATTTCAACAAAATGAACATGGTGAAACATTATAATGATATTACTATTATTGTTGTTGTTGTTATTATTGACATTCAAAGCCATTGAATAGGTATAACAAAAATTGTGTTCATAATGATCCCACATAATATTTTTTCTCATCTGTGTGTGTCTTTTTTTAAATTTCTCCACATTAAGAGTGTTAGATACTACAACAACATTGAATAAAGAGCAACACAGCTTTCTGACAAGGCTGATATTATTTAATTAATAACAAAAAGAAATTAAAACGTAACAGTTTCAGAAGTATACCACTTCCTTTTTCAGACATCACTCTACAACTCTCAGAAAGTTGTGTTCTTTTTCTATTTAAGAGTTTTAATGTAAATACTAGGGGTTTAAAACTGTTCATTTTATTAGGACATAAAGGTAAAGGAGTGTTCATTGTAGTCCTTACGAAAATTAATATCATATCCATGCTGACAAGGTGAATATCCATTGATTTTAAACACTGCAAAATCCAGAAATTTAAGTATTTTGTCAGTCCTAAGCCTGGAAAGGGTGTAGGGAATCTGTTAGTTAGCGTTGAAATTGTTCTTGAGTTATTGGTGACGGACAAAGCTGCTGACATAACATTGGTGGCATCAAAATGAGCTGTCAAACCGCAGGAAATAGAAAAAAAAAATCTTTGTAGATTCCAATCCAATTAAATGAAAAACTACTCTACTTTCCATTACAAATTCTGAAGTCGATACCCCGTAGAGATATTTCTTGGACGTCACTGGTTCCCAGTATCATAATTCAATTGCGCATATGTACTTATCATCTCTATCTTTTTCTTTCTTCTTTTTCTCCAAAGCTCTAAGTTAAATATTTTCCGAGTTATAGACTTGGTATGAGAATAACGCCGTAGACTCTATTGTCTAATCAGCACATATTTGTAACCCGATATTATGATAAAAATTATATACAGAGACCCCTATATATTTATAGCTTGAAATTATAGGCCTGGAGAAAAAATATA
>JAGDQP010058355.1:560-12571 GCA_022664845.1 Lepisma saccharinum
CTCTTCCCGTTCAAATCGAGAGGAATTTCGCTCTTTTGATTTAGTGTGTATACACGAGATAACGCTTTCGCAATTCTTCAAAGCTCTAAATTAAACATTGCTTCATAACCCCAAATTGAGTTTCATTTGCTCTTGTAGGATTTTTTATCACTGTATTTCTGTGCTTGAAAGCCTGTGTTATGAGCAGGAATTCCGCGAGGATTTTCAGTTTGAGGGGTGTAAAGTCACAATTGGGAGGGTGTAAGAAGAGTTTTGAATGATTTCTATCGATTTTGTATTGAAAGATGGTTTCATTTCGAAACTTAAACGATAATATTTGTCTTTATAAACGCACTTTTCAGTTACATTGTGTTATTTCTCCCTTTATTGGAGTGTGCATTTTTTATTTTTATAACTTTAGTGAGTGTAAGTCTTATTATTATTTACTTAAGTTGCTTTGTAGTTATTGAACTCATGCTTTTGGACGAAGAAGTAAGTTTAAGCAACGGAGGGGGCGTGTCTCTCTTTATGTAAAGGTTATTCCAATCACTGCTTTAGCGAAATCTGCATTAAGGATGGGGGAGGAAACGTTATTCATTCGTTCTCCAGAACTGATTAAACGCAAAACTTTCCTGTATGATGTGTTGCCTATCTTCGCTACTTTGCACGTCATGAACTTCCTTCGCACAGTGTACAGTGATATTAAGGGTGAGCATAATGTTTACATCAAATACTCTCACAATAACATGGAAGCGCAACTGAAAATAAACCTTCAAATCTAGCGTGGCCATCGACCAAACTTTGCTAGTGTTCCTTTGCCACTGAAGTACCCAGAGGGACGAAAATTAAAGCTGCCAGGTACAATTATACAGTTCATCCCACATATCTACTCTCAGGTTTACATAAACTTGAAAAGTAACATTTTCACCATTAATGAACAGGAAACAGAACATATTGATGCCGAGCTGGATTATTATGAAAATAAGGTTGGTTTAAAATAAGGTCTTGAAATGAGGGATTAAGTGGGAAATGGACACATGCCATATCGCAATAATAGACCTATTTACTTCAGAGAGACCACTTATGTCATCTAGCATATCCTCCGGTAATAATGATGGCTATAGTATTCATGTTAGTACCAAAAACACATGCGATAGACACAGTCATTGTGGGAGAGACTCTAGATAGCAAAAACTGTCTATCTGAAGTAAAATTCAATTTCATTGGGATGTGGCATTTCATTGGGATGTGGCCCTTTCTCACTGATAAGGGAACTCTGCAACTTTTCCACCTCAAATCGCCCCCAAATTTTCACCAAGCATGCGGTGTAGCACAGTTAGAACACATGCGGAAGCTTTTCTTTCGCAAATTGTCGGAACATGCATTCAGAACCACACATATTTGTCGACGTAGCTTAGTCGGTAGCGCGCTCGACTTCAGTGCGAGCGGTCCCGGGTTCAATTCCCGGTGGGGGCTCAAAACCTTCGGTGTTGACCCAGCATCGTGAAGACAATTGGGGAGCTGCTGTGAATAAAAGACAGTGGCGATCACAGTGAGAGCTTCGGATCTCCTCTCCCAATCCGTCTGGTCAGCGTGAGAGCAGTAGACCAACTCCTCCCTTCGGGGAGAGGCCACAGCCACTAGAGCATTGAATATGGCTGTGATTTATTTATCTAGGGTAAAGACACGCAAAGCGCCGGAATGTATACAACCCAAACGCCACGCACGCAATGCAGGTTGCATAGCATAGGCAACCTCATACATTCGAGACCTTATAAAAGGTGTATCTTCGGGGTATATAACGAGGCGCGTGTTGCTACGCGGACCATCCCTGCTTCTCCTAGATTCATGGTCCGGGAAGACCAACAACAGTTTGCCAACACAAGCGTTGTCTGATTATGTTGATCTGCAAGTGAAAGTAATTATACCAAAAACCGCACGATACTGTCAACCACTTCATGTGTATTGCTTCCTGTAGTATAACTTATTTGACCGACGGTTTGAAGAGTACGTCAGAAGCAAAGAGCAAAAGCAATTTATTCTCAAACTCCACAATCTTATCTACAATCAGCTCAGCTCATCTAAATACTATACTTTTAATATATATATATATTATGGCCTTTAGGCATCTAAGCTCAAGCCGGGATAGGAGAGGGAAAAGGATTCGGGAAGGTGTCGGCCAGGGCCTATATTGAAGGTGCCATCCCGGCATTTGCCTGGTATGATTGAGGAAAACCCTGGAAAAATCTCAGCCAGGATAGTCGGCCGATGGGATCGAACCCTACGCCGACGATCTACCACTGATCTACTAAATACTATCCTATGTTGCGTTACGCGTGGCAGGCAGATGGCTACTTGTCGCAAGAGCTCAAAATTCTTTCAATAATGTTTTGGACATCAATTTCAACATTCGGTCTGGATGTGACAACAATTTGTGTGAGAACGAAGCCGATATAGTATGTAGCTGGTGCGATGTGTATCTCTGCTTCACTCACGCTGTTTTGGATTTACACTATCCTCAAATAGACTTATATCAGTGCACATGCATTCGCTGTTATCTTCACCCTTGGTAGGTCACCTATGTTTGTAATTCCCATTTCACCTGCTTACTGCTTCTGTACAGGACTTTAGGTCATTATGACCTTTTCCATTTGCACTTCCATCTCTGTCAGGTTGTACACTGTTTGTGGGTGTGAATTTCGGCCTCAGTGATGTCCGGGTTGCATGCATTCCGGCGTTTTTTGTGTCTCTTTACGCCAAATATCGAGACACGTATGTGGCTCTGAATATATGTTCCGACAATTTGCGAAACAAAAGCTTCCGTCTGTGTTCTATCTGTGCTACACCGCATGCTGGGTGCAAATTTGGGGGCGATTCGAGGCGGGAAAGTTGCAGAGTTCCCTTGTGAGCTCCTCAAATGTTTTGTGATGTTTCATATTAAGCCTACTGTGTACTGACGTGCCCTTTAAGTAACTCTTTAAATGCTGAGCAATGCGTGCCATAAGATAATGTTTTTTTACGTAGAACAATAAACTGTTTGTTCTTCTGAATGCATTTCAGTTTGATTTTGTTTTTCTAAATCATGCAATAATAGTACTTTCTGATACCTTCATGTGATTTGAACGCAGTTCAGAAGGACCTTCTACTTGCAGGCAATGCTGTAGATATGCTGTAGCATAATATTTTACGCTACAGCATATCTACAAAATATTGTTTTTACTGGAAAAGCATTTCCATGGAAATGCTTTTCCAGTAAAAACAATATTTTGTGGCATATGCCCTTATTCCACTGGGCCACTCAATTGTAATATTTTGAAGCGAAATATGTTAATCTTTCTAAGTGACCTGGAAGAACTGAAGTTGAAGTAGGTTATGATGGTTTAAAATCAGTTGCTCGAATAGAATTAAAAAATTATCGCTCTCTGCACAAATTTGTATCAACAAACGTACCGCACGATATCAGTGAAATCTTCCCATTTTGGCCCAGGGTAGAAAAAAATAAAAGAAATATTTTCGTCTGTGTTGTGCCGAAAGCGACAGGCTCTTCAAAATACATTAAGTTCTCTCCATTCACTCCGATCTTGCTCTTTTCCTTCTGTCTTACACTGTACAATTTATCTCCGTAATACTGTAAAGAAGTTACATTTGTCTTTTTCTCTTTACCTTCAACTATACCTTTAATTGCACCTTTTAGTGTACTTTACAATCTTTACGCACCCAATGTCTGAATCCGTTTTCTTTTGTCGCCAGTATTGTACGTGTTCCAACTACTCACTGTCTTCGGCACCTTCCCATTACCCATCTTCTCTATTCATCTGATTTTTTTCTATGCCAACATTTCGAAGGCTTCTAATTTTCATTCATTACTTTCTCGTAGAGAGTATGCTTCGGCTTCATATAACATACAACTCGACACCAAAATTTAAATCAATCTTTTCCGCAACTCTTTGTATATCGCTCCACAGAGAGGCGGAGCCCCTTTCTTCTGCGTTTTGAACTTTTACTTTTCCTCTTCTAATTTTGATATTAATTTCGGTTCATTTGTTAAAATTATCACTGTTTTAATTTTAATTTCGTTTATTTTCACTTTATATTCCTTATAGCATATGTGTAGTTGCTTCAACTTCTTGTTAGGATATTATCAAGTGAGAAAAGTTGGTCAATCGCACGACAGAATAAACAAATCGGTTAGAAGCTGTTGAACAGAACACATGATCTCATTTTACCAACCTGAAACGTGCCATCACCTTTTTGGATATCATATATACATACATGCAGTTACAATATGATTATTTAATTCATAATACACATAATGCAAGCAATTCCAACTGAAAGAGTTTTCATAGGTTTTGTGTAAGAGTTTCTCCTTTCGGTTGCAACATGAAAGAAAAAAAAATATCTGATTAATTCCCATCCCCCTTATCGCCTTTCAAAACCACTGATTCATTTATCATTCATAAAGTGAAAAGAGAATTTAAAAGAAGCTGAGAATTAGAAAAAAACGAATAAAAAGAAAAGAAGGGGAAAATCTCCAAGTCAGAGAGACGTCACAAACTAATAAATGAATGGCGACCATTGCAGATAGTCAGTGTTTGACTTCGTCAAAACCACCAGAAAAATAACAGGATCATCCATTCCACCCCACCCTTCTTCACAATTTCTGGCTTGCACCACTTCTGGAAAAATTCTACCATTAGTTTTCTCAGATGCTATTCTTTGCTCCCTCCATCCCTTATTATTCATTTTTTCTTTTATCCATGAGTAATGAAATCGTAATGGGTGAATCTTTATTTTTATCTTCAACGGGGATGGGGAGAAAAAACGAGAAAAATTGTGGTTATTTGATGACAAGTTAATCGGGAAATTCCCTTTTCTTGTGTGCCTCTTTGATTAAAACTTTTCACAATCCCTTTCCACCACATCCCGCATTTAATTCTTTCCATTTTTTCCGCATTGCTAAGCATTAAAAATTGCCTTTGATTTGCATATACTTATGGAAACGAAGTAAACAATAAAATTAAAATTTTTGGATAAAAAATAATAAAAAATCAGAGGAAAAAACTAAGTGAAGTGCAAAGAATGGATGAAGAAGTAAAAGAAAAAACAAGAAAATGCAATGAAAGAGGTTTTTATTATCTTTTTTAATTGTTAGATTCGACAGCTGGTTCCAAACATCAGTTTTTTATTCTGTCGTTTGAAAACAAAAGAGAAAAGAATTATAATTTGACAGAAACATTAAGCTTCTTTTAAATTATTCATACTTTTTTAAAATGAAGGCTTTGATGATTGTTTAGTCGTTCAATCCAGTTCATGCCTCCTATCAATCTGCAGTTTCCTGTACAACAACGAGTAGAGGTCCAGCAAGCTGTCCTGGCGCATTGATAGTCATCTGTATGGTGTATAAATTAGATAGTTGTCCTAGCCTGATGATTCACAGCGACGTGTACACTACTGACTTTCATCCTTTTCTTACGAGTGTTTGACTGATTGAATTGAAGACGTGATCCGAAAAAGGGGCCCAAGTTCATGAAATGATTTTTTCGCACTGTGATCTAAAGACCCTTTCCAAATCACATGAATTTTAATGATACATTTTCATGTGTAAGTAGCAGGATTTTGGACCCTCTTTTTTGACATAGATATTAGCAACTCTGTAAAGTACCAGAATCAGCAAAAAAAAATCCCAATTGGTAAAATGTGGACTTGTGTCCTTTCAGAATCAGTTCTGCAATAAACACTAATGTTTTAAACAAGCTGAGGAACCTCTAAGAATGTAACCAACACGTTTTTGTTCAAGTGGGCTCCAAACCATTCCGTTCAATAGATCGGCTGAAATTGAACTCATGACCATGCGCACAGAAAGCGAGTTGTTGCGAGTATTCGTTTGGACACAAGTTCAAATACACAAAACCACTCTGATCTGTGTTACAGATGGCTCTGTATGATAGATGCTAACGTCGTACTGGTGATTTTATATAACAACGAAATACTTCCACTAGATGCTATAGTGAAATTTCGGAATGAATATTAGCGACTGTCACATACCTACACTTTCTATACATCCTCTATAAATTTGACGTGTTTGACACTGCCCAGGTTCTTCTTAGCCTAAGAGCTATCCATCCACGAGTATCGCCAATTTACGGATTCAGCGGGAGTCAGCAGTGGTCATCACATTGAGAATATGCAGTTTTATAGCATGCCAAATTCCAAATCTCAGGGTCCCTACGCCCTAAACAAATAAACGTAGGTAAAAAATAACTTCATTTTTAGCTTTCTCCGAAGGACGTAGCCTAACACGATATATCATATGACCTTTTTCCCGATATAATATGATTCGTTTTTGTTTTATATGGCTATTATCTTCGTGGATTAATGTACTTACAAACCTCTGTGCACCCTCTATAAATGGGACGCCTATGATACCTACCCAGGTTCTTCCTATCCTAAGGGCTATCAATGGGTATCACAAATTCCCGAAACTACAGGGATCGGCCGGGACGGTTTTCTTGAGATGCGCTGCAACATTCATTTCTCCCCAATTATATTCTTTCTGTACACAAAATGAGGTCAAAATCCGTAGTTTGTATTTTGAGTTATCAATACCTTTTTGAGTTTCATGAAAAATCATGATTTTGAGAAATTAACAGCTTTTGTTTCCAAGCTCTCAGTTGTCTGTTGGCGATAAAGATTCTGTTGTACGCCAAACAGAAGAGCTTGTAAATAAATAAATATAGTACTGTAAGCGTCCTGGGACTTTAATAAAACGTTCGATAGTCACTCACATTACTATCCTGTTGAAAGTTTTTCACTATGAGGCCGAATACAATACCGAGGATAGCCAACGACTAAAAAATATTGAAAGCAACTCACATACGCGTGTGTCAATTGATACCATTATATTTCCGTGAAGACCAAATACATATACTTAGGAAATCTTAATAATATAATTTGCTCGAAGGCCCTGTAGATTCAGGTTAGAATTACTGGTATTATAATTTCCGTGAAGGTAATATTGTTTCCGTAAAAACTCAACACACGGAAGAAAGTTGAAAACAGAGTTTCCGAGGAAATGGGTAGGTAGTTATGAATTGTCTACAGTATACTGTGTCGCCAAACTAGACTACCAAAGATTCTGGTTTGACCTTTAGACAGCTACACCGTCTTCGATTGATTATGTCCATTTTGCACACAAATATTAACAAATTAAAGAAGAAATAATAAAGAGGTCTACTACAACGTCATGGTCAAGTACTGTAATTTCAATTTATATATATGAGCCCTAAAAGTACTCTCAGAGACAAAAATGTCGAATATATGTGGGAGACTTTAGTAGTTTGTAATAATGAAATTTAAATGTGACTTTCAAATTAATTTTATTCTAGGTGTTCACACAAAAGGTTAATTTTTGGGGTTGGTTGGACAAAGGTTCATTTGTGACTATAGAGTTTCGCATTGAATGTTTCATAAACGCTTTCTGTCTTTCTTTCCTTTTCTTTAGTTTAAAGGCCTTTAGGCAACTTTGGCTCAGGCAGGATGCATGATGATGGGATGAATTGGTGGAATGAAGAAAGTAGGAGGAAACGCTAGAACCCCGACAAACCCCACACACAAGATGTTTGTCCATCATAAAGCCTACATGGCATGTGCATGGATTGATCCTACGACCCCTACCACCAGAGATGAGCGCTCTACCAATTGAGCCACCGCGGCCCCAACAACTTTCTTTAAGAAGAGGACCAACGACACAACGAGTGCGAGCTGATATTTTACTCAAGATTTCACTTTACCTTAATAGAAAATGAGCGTAATTCAGGTACTCTGACTCCAACTATTGCAATAAAGAAATTTATTATGAATCTACCTTAATAAGATTATGTTGTATAGATTTGAACTGAACTGGTGCCTAACGTGATGTGTTGGTTGTGTTTCAACTCCTCGCCGTTAACCGTGGAGAAATGTTTTTGAGATGTCATTTTATTTGTTATGATCGCTGTGCGGCACATTGTTTATAGGTTATGAAGTTCTTGGTATGTAATGTTACATCTAATAACTTTATGATTTACTTGTTCCGGAAGATTTTGTTTGACACATTTATTATCTTCAGCTGATTGAATGTATTTCAATTTTCTTTGTTATAGAAATCAATAGGTGTTACGTTAATGTTTCTGTAGATTCGTGTTTTTCAGCTTTCCACATTCTCTGTGAGACTCTAAGCCAGTCCTAATGTTCAAACGTGTTCAGTGTTAATTAATGTTAGTGTTGTATAGCTCATGGTCATAAGTGACCATAGTTCGTAATATAGATAAGTAAAGTCTTGTTTTAAGCTTTAGAGGAAGTGTATTAATTTTCGTGTGATTAATAATGTCTATCGTGTTTGTTTTGTCGTTTCTAGTACATCGGCTCGATGGATAAAATAATATAAATTGAGTCCTTTTGCCAAGTTCAAATCTGACTTAATTTTATTTAAGTCCTTCAGCAACTTTGTCTTAGGCCGCCTCGAGTTCGAATCCAAATGTATCTATTCTGAGACACAAGACTAACTTTTGAATTTGATTTTTTTTATTAATGGACTTTAGGTATTTAAGGCTCAGGCCGAGAGACACAAAACTTCTTACAAGTAACGTCATCCGCTCGAGATCATAGTGCATAAACTAACAATTTACGTTAGTTAAGAGAAAACTTAATGTAAATTATGTTAAAAATGAGTTTCCACAACAGCTATATATACAATAATACAACAGTTAATTTCCTGAAGTCAGTTACTTTATGAACCTAGTTTAAATACGACCAAGCAATCTAAATTAATCTCTCTGTCTCCCTCTGAATTCCTATTAGGTTGAAACAAACACTGTCAACTGAAGTACTCAGTAAAAGAACTCCCATATCGACTAGCATAGAATAAAAATTGAGTGTACTTCCACGGGGGAAAATATCATGACCTCTCTCGTCTGTACTTGTGCAATCTAAATCACCCACTCGCACCGCACACTGGCCACTCACTCTCTTAGAAGCTTGTCAAAATACAATGTTGTATGATGGAAACCAAAAACCCTCTCATCACCTATACCACTTAAAAACAAACAAACAAAAAAAGTATATACTACCCGTGAATGAGTATAGGAGAATGTATAGTTTGTGTGATTCTCGCCTTTTTTAAATACTTTTTCCTATCAAAACTTGCACCTCCGACCACCCATGGCAAATGGTAACAGAATGACCGTAGAGAAATATCACCCACACACACATCTACATACATACAGATACATATATATAGTAGAACACTCTTTTGAAACAAAATCTCATCGCTTAACCCTTCAGCACCAGACATCAAATGCCACTCTAAAACTGGTTGGTGCTCGAGAGCCATTTCAAAACGAAGCCAAGAGTTCGATTACCATCTAGTCGATATTTAATATCATTCTCGCTTGTGCACAGAGAAAACGATATGATTCTCTCTCTCTCTTCTCTGAGCTGTTTGTGACACACGACGTGAGAGTGATACAGGAACTCACTCACCTCTTCCGTATGTACACATACGCATATGAACAGAGATATAGAGACACAGAAAGAGAGAGAGAGAGAGAAGTCAGAAGCGAAGCGATAGCTATTTTGCATGGGCGACGGCGAAGGGCCATCGTATCGATATAGCACTTAACACATTGTTGTTGTATAATAGCGTCATCCTGTGTGTATGAGTATGAGTTTTAACCAATTGCTTTCTGCCAATCACATCAACCACAGAGTCAGTAAGTTGACAAAACGATGACCATGCATATAGTGAGAAGATATATATGTAAAGACAGTAAAGGGCAGAATTAAAACTAATATATAACACTCAACGCAAGAGGAAAATTTCAAAATATTGTTCACTATATATCACTCTGTAATGCACTCTATAAACGAAGAATATCTCGTAAGTACAGCCTATGTTACTGATTTACGATACTAGAAAGATAAAATGCCCATATATAAACAAAAAAAGAAATAAAAAAAAATAGTGGAACCAATAGCATTACGTTAGGAATTTTCGGAAAGAATATACAGTGACTCCAAGTATGGATGTAGACAGAATGATAACACAAATAAATTTACGTTTTAGATTAAGCGAGAGCCACTATCCATTTTTTTTTCGGGTATAAATGTGACGATGACTATTTGAGGAAAACTGATATGAAAACAGCAACTTTGGAGTGAAGAAAAGACATAATGACCTTGCACATTTTTGCAGACTGTCATAATTGTGTTTAAGAAGTGTACAAAATTAACAGTCTGCCGTGCTTTCCTGAAGATGAATTTTTAGCACTTATGTATTTCTAGGCACAGTAAAAATCTACTTCTTAAAATTAAGGAAAAAGCTCCTTTTCTGTGAACCGAGAAACAATTTTATTAGAAATGAAATATTAGCATTCTCATTTAATTGAAAATGCGAACATGTCATTTGAGAAATAAGATTACTTGTCGTATTTAAAAATCCGCATGCTCTCATTTTCATTTAAATGAGAATGCTGATATTTCCTTTTTTATAATAAAAGAGTTTCTTGGTGCACAGATAAGAATGTTGTTCTCAATTATAAAAAATCGTTTGTTACAGTGTAGAATGACTATTTATAAACCCTTGTACACATTTTTTCACAATAACTACTGATAACATCAAGTTTACACACTTGAACTTCTTCAGCATCTACACTGTAAAAAAGTACACGCGAAAAGTATGTATTTCACGTTTACTTTCGTATGAGAGGTTGCGCTGAAAAAAATTTCTATGTTAAATAAAAGTTATGGAACAAGTTGATGTGTTAATTAATTGCACTGATCCCTGCCAAATGATAGTATATAAATACAGGGTGACTCAACGTGAATTTCCCATCCCGTTTATTTAGCAACAAATTGGTTTTCATGAAGAATCCATGCACACGTCGCATTTGGGGACGCAGTGCCTCAGTGATTTTGTTGCTCACTTCCGGTACTCGGAGTCCTCGGTTCGATTCTGGTCCGTGCCATGTGGACTTTGTAGTGGACAAACACCATGTGCGTGGGTTTTCTCAGTGTTCTCCCGTTTCTTCCAATTTTTTTATTGCACCAATTCTCTTAACATCCATTCGGACTGAACTAAAATTGGCTAAAGGACTTAAATAAAATTCAAAACTCAACACATCAGATTTAATTTGAAGGGAAATGTACTATTGTGGTAAAGCATTGTATGCTGCCCCATTTTTTTAGGTTTGGTGGCAACAAGTGAAATTTGTTTAAATGACAACATACGAGATCAAGTGACACATCATCTTTCGATTCTATTTACCAAAAAGTTATAGTTTAATAGTTTCTTTGAAGACTACGAGAAATTGAGTATTGAACTGTCAAATATTATAAACTGATACGTGGTAGGTAAGGTGATATTTAAAGAGTTTTAAACCATATTAGCCTGATCCATTTTTACCGCTTTTAAGAAAAGGCATTTTAAATGCTTGAATATCTTCTATAGTTAACATATTTTGTTTGCGTAACTTTGTATGTTAGGTTACTTTCAATTAACTATACATTGACCATAAAAGTACTTCCAACATCTATTTGAGGACTCCAGAAGCCAAGGAATATATCAGCATTTGCATTCTCGAATAAAAAAGTGTTGGAGGTAATCTTTTGTATAACTCGAAATATATGACACACAAAATTATCACTTTTTTTACATGGACACATTAATGTCCAAGGTTTATTTATACAAAACATAACAATTTTGTATCACATGTATTTCTAGTTGTATACAAAAAATTACCTCCAGCATTTTATTCGAAAATGTAGTTATACACTTTGGTTTCTGGAGTCAACAATTATCTTTTCGCTTAAGTTGTAGTTTCTGAACACCTTGATGTAAAATCCAAAGAGAGATTTAGACTAGTATGGCTTAAAACCCTTCATTTTACACTAACATTAATCCGAACAAAAACACCAGAGGTGCAAAAAGTGCAGCCAAGTTCTTTAGCCCTAAAAAGGTGTGAAATGGGAGACGGAAGGCCAAGTTCCTTGGTGAC
>JAGDQP010058357.1:0-12571 GCA_022664845.1 Lepisma saccharinum
ACTTACTTTGAGTTGCTGAGAACGCCTTGATTTAATTTCGTGAAGACTTCGGCTTATGAAATCACGCTGCTTGTTCACGTCTCCATAGCTCCAATATTTGCGAAAAATTTGAAAACCTTGTTCCTCCGTAATTTTGCTGACATATTTATAACTAAATGTTGTATCACAGCCAGGTCTCATTTTCCTTTCAAGCATGATCTTCTTTGAATTCTTGGATATATAACTTTCCCCGAGATTACGACGTTTCTTTGCGACGTTCGACTTCCATTCATTGGGGTTCGCTCGTCTCTTACGGCTTCTTTTTTGGGTTGCGCATAATTCATGTTCATCCGTAGAGAATTCACTATCACTACTAAATGAATAGTTCGGGTCTGCATCAGTGTCATCAGCAGTAGATTCTCTTGGGCTCGAAGATCTGGAGCTAGCGGTCGAAGAACTGGATCTACAGCTCTTAGAGCTTAAAGACTGACTAACGTTACTACAATCATCATTATCTGCTTCCTCACTGCCGGGAGTGATAGGTACAGCTTCTTGAATTGTTTCAGTAGTCAAATTTATGTTTTGATTAGGATATTCATTACGTAACGTTGCCAGAACATCCGGTTCAACCATCATGAAGTAATTATCATACTCGAAATGAACTGGAAACCAAATTCCCCCACTTTCAATTGTGTTGTTTTCTCCAGATGAGGTTCGGGGTGTTTTATTTTCAGATCCATATTTTTACTGTTCGATCGACTTTCATGTCCCTGGTATGTTTTGTCCTTTGGCATCTCCATAGGATTTTGATTGGCTCTCTTCAACATGCTTAGTATTCGTGCATTCCTCGAATCCATATTTACCTGGACGCAACTGTACTTCCAAGAAGACGGAAATGGAAGGAATGTGATTTATTTAACATCAAGTACAGCAATAAATACTAAATTGATGCGCGCTCAATATTGTAACTAAATTAGAAGGCGACGAAGACCATCCGTGGAAGAACATAACAAAGGGGAAATTGTATCATAAATGTCCGGCGAACAGTGTAACAATTCGGTAGCGAGATGTGACCCCTTCCTCAGCTAAAGAACAACTGACTTTGTCACAGTATTTCGCGGACCTGACTGGTATATCCCCCATACTAGAATACTGCAACATCTGCCATCTTGCGACCAACCGACAGACTAAACATAGCGCTGTCTTCTCCATACAGTAACTACCCAAGTCTCGAGTCAAATACTGTAATAAACTCAGATTAGCCAATTTTCGAGATGTTACTGTATTCCACGACGGGTGCGATATGGTCTTAGGCTGGTTTGAAATTTGGCTCTAGATCCGATTGCCTTAAATTTCCTAGAACAAAGTCAACCACAATAATTTACATAACGTTACGGAATGGATTATATGCATGACCTTC
The DNA here is from genome assembly GCA_022664845.1 of Lepisma saccharinum. Lineage (NCBI taxonomy): Eukaryota > Metazoa > Arthropoda > Insecta > Zygentoma > Lepismatidae > Lepisma > Lepisma saccharinum. The sequence goes on from JAGDQP010058357.1 coordinate 1,400, forward strand.
ATGTATTCTAGTTTAACTCAAGCAAGTTAATTTTCTAGAATATTGTTCTGAAGCCAATGATCCGAGTGGTAAACTTCTGGATAGATTCGGTGGGAGGTCACCCACTTACCTGAAACAAAAGGGATTAACCATCTCTCTAGCTGAATAAATCAAACTAAATATATTTAATTCGGCAATTAAGTTTAAATTTAACGTATACCATTTAAGTTGATACCATGACCTTTTCTGGTTACATATAGCTTTTATAGTTGGACAAACTACACATGTTTAATCGCACAGCTAGATTTAAACTCGAATTCGACTTTGACTATCACAACCCGTTGTAATTTTCCTGGATTACATTTGCCAATTCGACCGTTGATATACCCAAAATTGTGAGTTCTTCAAAGAGAACTATTTTTTCTAATGCAGGCTTCAAGCAGAAATAATGAGAAAGTTGTTTAAAATATTTAAGAATATTGTAGAGAAATGTAGTTTGTCAATATAAACTAGATACATAAAATAACGTATAAGTTCCAGAGGCAATGAAGTGGATAAAGTACTCAGAGGGATAAAGAAAGGGGAAATTCTAGCAGAACAATTCGTAATAGAAATGTTTAAGTATGAAGTAAAGAAAGAAGTAGCAGAATTATTCTCATGATGCTTCAGGAAAAATTCAAGTTGTAACAATGTTATTCTCTTTGATAGGAAAAATAATAAAGAATGCCTCGAAAACTGTTGATTCGTTGTCTCATTTTGAAACCCTATACAAAATGTTTAATAAACTCATTCTCAATTGAATTGAGCAAATTATTAATCAAATAAAGAACAAGTCGGATGTTGCATTCATTTTTTAATAATTCTTCGCTGTTTTCACGAAGGGATGAATAATCAATAAAAGAATAAATTTAACATTAGTCACTTCATGAAAACAGCGACGAATTGTCCAATAGGCTTAGAATGAAGTTACGGGAAGGATTTTGACTGTGCTTGGGATTGACAAAATGCTTTCGACTATGTTTTTAATCCTTATCTAAATCATTTGAATATCAAGGTACCGAAGTTACATAGTTTACATAAAAGAAACAGGACATACCAGAGTGTCCTTTCTCCCACTAGGCTTCATCAAGTTGGTCAGAAAGTTCGGAAAAATTCATTAGTCTCCAAAACTACTCTCTGTGGTTTTAGAGGAAGTGCTGAAGAATTTAAATTGGGTTAAAAAATAAATAAAAATAATCCGAATATGAGACTTTATTTGTTGCGGTGGATGGTCGCTCTCCTGATCCAGCCAGCTTCAACCAACGTTTTTTTTAAATAGCTGTACGATTGAATAAACATCCTAAACTCCGTCGTGCACCTTTTAACTATTCCCATGAGGAAACAACGGTTCGGACAAAGTTCAATCTACATGGATCCTAAACTATTCTGAAAACATGAATAATTCTGTAGATTTAACTCCACAGCTACAGGGAGATTATTCCTCCATTAGGAATATCTGCAAGACAGATTGCACATCACTACACTAATCTACTGAACCTATAATGTGCACTGGTCCTGATGATAATACAAAACCACAGCCATGTCCTGAAAGGACTAATAGTTACTTCTTTCTGAGGGATTCCAATGTGTGGTAATTTCTACTAGAGAAATGCCCAACCACCTCAGGAGTCCCTCTCGCTGCGCTGGTGGTAAGGAAGTTTTCCGCACGAGAGGATTAATCTCCGGCGAAAGAGACTATTTCCTCTGGGAAGCTCTGCTGCCCTGCAACAGTCACAAGGATATTAAATAACAAGTAACATATTCAGGATAACCAAATAGGTATATTGTTCGTAAAATATTGTGTTTACTTACCCTGAAGGGTCAGTGAGGCAAGTAACACAACTTTCAGTACATACTGTTATATACTTATTAATAAAGGTGTTCATTTAACTACAGACTTGTTTTATTGTTAACGACAACTTCAAGAGTATGATTTACCATTTAAGGTTTCATTACTGCACTCATTCTCGCAAATGCCTCTTCAAACACGTCAATTACAAGTCGCCATTTTTTAAACACCCGAGTGGACGTTAACGCAACTACATCACAATAACAGATCTAGGTTTTGAGTTCTGAGTTATCATAACGAAATAGTAGGCTTGAGTTTCGGACTAATGTCCATGTCTTCTATATGTAATAGATGCCTGTCTTGATGAATTACATTTTTTTGTAACTGTCTCTGCCCTGGTTGTTAATCATATGTTGCTTTTGGTAATAGTTTTAAGAGGTGGGTGAAGTACGCGGAAAGTCTCCCTTGGTGGAGGCGCTATTCTGGAGCGAGGTGTTTGGTGAATTTCAAACGCGGTGCGAAAAGGGGATGCTATTTTTGTGATGATTTCTGTTAAGCACGGAAGTGAAAGATTTTCGTGCATTTGAACGATACATGTATCCCTTGAATGACCGGTAATTATACGCGCAATTGCGTTTTTAACCCGTTGAGGTATCAGAATGTATGAATGTGCAGTATGTAACCGTGCAGTAGAAGCATATGTTTTAAGTCGGCTTACCATTAAGCAGTTAATGTCCAATCTTGTTTCAATGGAAAGGACGTCTCTGCGGAATTAAGGATATTGTGTGCAAGTACATGTGATTTAACATATTTGGCAGTAGAGAGAATTTGTTGGCGGGAGGTCAGTTTGCTATCTAAATCAACGCCCAAATAGCTTGCATGAGTAAATTGGTCATCGAAGATAATGGCAGTGAAAATGGTCTTCGCCTAGTAAAATGTACAACGTAAGTCTTTCTGTATTTTGCATCCCCTAGTTGGTTGTCCATTCTCCAAAGAGTTCAACTTGTCTTTTAGCTAAGTGGTGGGCATATCCCATGTTACAATCGCAGGCAGAAAGTGCTGTATCAACAGTAGAGGCTGCAAGCTATATATGGGGTGAAGTAGGAATATCTGCGGTATATCGATTAAAACTTAGAGGATGAAGGACAGATCCCTGCGGGACTGTAGCAGATATTACTCCATAGTCTGAGGGTGCCCCGTTATAGTGTACAAAGATTTTTCGATCCATGAGGTAAGATTAAATGAGCCTTAACTACTACATGCCAGAAACGGTAAAATGCTTTGGGAGAATCAAGGAAATGCCAAAAGTGTTACCCTTAGAATTAAACTGTAATGTGATATGCCCAATAATTCGATGTGCCTCTGTATAAAAGCTTTCTCTAAAACCAAACTGATGCACAGTGCATAGGTTGTGTATATCAACATGAATCAGTAGTCGTTAGTTCAAGACGCGCTCAAAACCTTTACTTAAGGTAGACAAGAGACTTATTCTAACATGATTGATGGGAAATTTGTCTTTTTTCCCCTTTTTAGTATCATTTTGACTTTGGCTATTTTTCAAAAGCTATATTATATTTTGTGTGGCCCTCAGGCACTACGAACCGTTCCGTGAGGAATGATGTTTTGAACTTATCTCGGTGTACAGAGATTCGTAGGTTCAAGCGGTACATCCAAAGTGGTGTTACGAGAATAGAGATTTACAAGTTGAATGGTTGCTTCATCATAAGATATAAAATAAATTTACATTCTAGTTGGTCAGCAAAACATTAGCTTTATTGTCAGCTGTGAATGCAAGGTCATAGATGGAGTGAAGTGGACGAGATAAGTAGATTTCCGTGGATTTGAATGTGATATTGACAACTACCAAAACTAACAGTTAAGCACACCAAGCTGTTCAATTTATTGTCTTACTCCTCTATCTGGAAACTGCGCCGTCTTTGTCACTCCATTGTTTAAATTCTTCTAAATTGTTTTCTGGTGGCAATCGCTCGTGGTTTGCCTTCTTTTGGGCCCAAAATGTGAGTGAAATTTGTAAAATAGTATGAAATTGCTCCGTAGTCTGAGTGGTGCGTGTAGTATATCGAGAATCGCTGAAAGAGGTTGAATATAGAAGCCAGATTGAATACATCTGTATTCGCAGTGATTAGCTAAAGAAATTCATTAACATCTTTACGATTATTAAAATGAATTTTAAAATCAAATGTTTCAGCTAAAATGCTGCGAAATAGGTCCAATCTACAGTAAACACAGGTGGTAATTGTGGTGGAGTAGGAAGGTTGAGTTAGTGAATATCGAAACGCACAATAATGTGATCTGATGCGAGAATATGTACTGTAAATGGATTGTCTGTGGTATAGAGGTCTTTATAGGATGATATATCCGGTATGTCTGGCCTAACACCATTCTTTGGAAAATGTGTTGGATCCGGAATGGGATCTAGTGTAAGATTTAAAGCATTTAAATCATGAAATAAATCTTTAGCTGCCGTGTCTTAGATCAGAGAATTCCAATATGGGTGTTTAGCATTTATATCACCTGCTATCACTCGGTTACCAAGACGGCTTAGTTTCTACAGTGGTACTGCTATTTGTTTAAAAAGAGCACAAGAATGTGTTTGGTGAGTTAGACGATTGAAGTGTAGCCTCCAATGATTGAATAATCGAGAAAGATATATTGGTTGAAGTGGCAGGTGTTATTTAGATAGCATGGCAGTGCCACCTTTCGGAAAAAGACGATCAGTACGTTGTATGTTGTAATTTCTATTTTCCACTTTTCAATTGGTTGTAGGTCATTTTCATTTAGAATTACTATATCTATATTTGTTCTCGCTTAATTGTGTTTAAGTTATCATTATGAGTAAGAATGCCATCAGTGTTCAAAAACAAATACTTGTATTCCTTCAAGAAACAGCATTATTCGGATCCATCATCTAAAATGGGCAAGAATTCTTCGACTGCAATCTGAATGTTATCAAGTGTATTTCTAGATGCTTCAACTCTATTAAGATCTTGTGACGAGATTACTTATATTGTGGCCTACGAATAAGATAAAAATGTCTTTCAAGTACTACAAAACGCAGCAAATATTTGTATCTATTTTTGGTTTGTTTGTTGAATTGGCTTGTTGGAGTTAGGCCATGATGCAGATTGGTATTGGAAATAATGTTAAGGATATGTTAACGTTAAGGGTTCTAGGGAAATAATTTTATGTACAACATATATTTTAGAATAAAGTTTAGTTCGCTTGACTTAGTAAATCCCATTACTTGTAAACAGTTTTAATAATTCCCTCACTGTTAATAAACGTTGTAATATTTAGCATTTCGTTCGTATTTAGTACTTAATCAATGGTAAAATTAATAAAAAAAAATGTTTCTTCCTCTCTCGTCACAAAAACTAGTACGTACTTATGATTAAACCGTACGTTAATGTAAAGTTGTCTACAGGTGTGTTTGTAAAATTATTACCTATATAACAATTGGATGGGAGGTAAGCGCATATGATCCTGCTGTTTTTCTATGTCGAATGCAAATACATGATCACCGATACGAAAATAAGTGTCTCAGGTGCAGGAAAAGGAATCTGGGCGGGAGTGTGACCACTGCTTTAGCAAGACAGGGGCTTTGCAGACTGACATCAGTCATAGCTCTAGTAGAGACATAGGTACAAGAAAGTGTCAAAGCATTTCGTTCGCGGTGGTAAATTTTATGGATTAAAGGTGAGCGCGTGGCCGGGAGTTAAGTCGCCGCATACGCCAAACACTAGGGGACAATGGTGTCAATAAACGCAAAGAAAATAATTTGTTCCAGAAATTAAGTCACCATATTTGTTCTTGTTTCATGTATCCCGCAGTGCCTGCCCACAGAGCCCAGAGGCTCTGAAAGCTGCCATGTAGGAGAACAGCAACGCAAGCTCTGGTGACATTGCCGAACTCCCCCAGGTATCCGAGAAACAGCGGGATTTAACTGCACTGCATAGGGAAGGCGTACAAGTTGAGGAAATGGTAATCCTACATACCGTCTTCAACCAAAAAGGACATACGTGTGGTAGTCTGATTGGGTTTGCTTTCTTGGCACCACGACACACCCATGGTTGGATCACGATCTCACCAGTGACGATACGTGGTCCTCTATAAGACTACCAATCATGCCAGACATTTGTTTTCACAGCCGTATTCTGTGTCGCATAACACAAAATCACCTCTGCAAATTCGCAAGTTTATGCTCTGTATCTGGTGAACCAGTCGACAATTGGCGGAATAGTAGCTGCTATTACCAGATCAAATCGTCATTGCGGATCATATTTGCTTCAATTGGAACGTGTGACACAGGCATTGCAGCTGAAGGAACCATGGCGCACAGTTCCTTACCGACAATACATATGGTGCAGGTGGCCAGGGATACTATGGAGCGACTTGGCTGGAGACACACTGCCACCCACTGCACTCCCTGGACATTGTCATAACAAGTTAGAACCTCTTGCATTCCCTTAGAATACAAAGTGGTGGGAAATTCCTTGCGGCAGGAACCCATGCTCTTCTTTGCTACCAAGATCTCAAGTTTTACCACCACGGTGTATCGCAACTGTAGGAACATTTTTGATAGATGAAGGATGACGAGGGGGATTTGCTTGAGGACTAATGGCAAGTGAAATTGTCTATATAGTTTTAAACTGGAGTGACCTTGGTTTGTGCAAATTCTCTTTTCTTTGCTGAAATAGGATTAATGAAGTAAAACAACTTTTAAAGGCTGATTTGATTTTAAAACATGTAAACTAGCAACAAAGCGTTTCATTTTTGCTTTAACTCTTAGTTATGCAATTTCTAAAGTAGCTCAAATTCACTTGGTAATGATAGAAGGTTTTGGGAACCATGAGGTTTCAAAAAGATCCGACATGCCTCCTGAATACCAAGAATGTGCATTATTTTGATTTGTTCTTTGAACTGGATGTATTATAAAGAAGCTTCGGTCAAGTAAACACATGCAGAAGACACTATTCACTTAGAAAATTAGAAAATAAAAATATAATGGTAAGACATACTCAAAATAACACAAAAGTAAACAAAGTTATGTTAAACGTATTTTTAGACAGATTTATTAATGTCAAATTTCTTAATTTTGCATGGCAACTTGTGCGTTATTTAAGTATCTATCCAATGTAAAATAATTCGATCTATTGATATATCTCTCTGGTCAGGAACACAGAACGAAAGCCATTAAAATGCTCATCGCAAGATAAAATATTTACAGTTCATAAACAAACAAGAATATTAAAATGAAACAAATGTTTATCAAGCATAAATGTCAGAATAAATGATTTTGTTACAATCCGAAAGACTGCCCATTTAAACTAGGTTCACTTAAAATTAAAATAATTTGGAGAATAAAGGAATTGATATGTATATAAAACAAACACTATTGTAATCACTCTGAAGATTGTAATTCACTTTTCTATGCATACCATTATTCCATGGACACTTTCGTTATTGTGTCACTGAAACTCAAACTTTTATGGATTACAATATTCGAACTAAGTTGGTCTACAAATAATTAACAGAAAAAATGTCATTCGAGATATTTGTGCCGCCGCCGACGAGGTGTGTTGGAAGCCATCCTCTTTGGCGAATGGGGTCCTTGGTTCGATCTCGAGTGAGTTTATGGTGGACTGGACAAACATCGTGTGTGTGGATTCTTTCCTTCCACTTTCTTCATTCCATTAATTCTGCCATCATCATCCATCTGGCTTGAGCCAAATTAGTTTATAGCCCTTAAAAACAAATTTTTAAAACTCTCTTTACAAAAAACTGAATTAAATAATTATTCCCGTTCCCCAATTTTAATAAAATAAAATAATTTAGATTAGAACAGATTTAGAGATGTTTGCCAATTGTATTCTTCAAATAGACAAGTCATTTAATATTCCAAAACGCAACTATGATAACTGGATGGTAAATAGTTCGCCAGCGCATTGAAGAAGAAATTGACACCCCAACCCTATTTTTTATTACGAAAAATAAGGATGCCGGCATTCAAATATCTTCAAAGAGAAGGCCGCCAATGTTGTTGACATTGTTGCAGTTACTTGGGAAACAGTATAAATAATTGTGGAATGGAAAAAAAATATATATAAAACGGAAAATAAGTTTTTATTTGTGAGGCACATAAAATTCACGTGGCGTGTAGTAGTAACAAATGACTCTAGGCCACGTGAGTTACTAATAAATCACAAAGGTAAAGTAATAAAAATAACATTTTCTTCCACTAGATTATACAGAATCTTTTTTTTCTACATTTTCTATCATATTATCACTGATATTAAGAAAACGCTCCGTCGCACCAGGGAACATTTTTTCCTAGCGTGGCAATTAACGTGTTGAACTTTATACTAACGAAAATTCAACGTTGGCCTCGTTTGATTTTGTGCCGTTTAGAGCTTGGCCTCGTTTGATTTTTGTGCCTCTCGATGAACTTTGAAAATCATCAGAAACTTTACAGTTGAAAGTGGCCCACTAATTGACAGACTGACGGATAGAGCGGACGCTTAAGGCTTTACAGCTTTGCTGCTGAACCTGAAAATATACTTGAATTGAATGGATTGAACCAACTACTCGTATGCACGGATGATGTAGATTCAATAGACGACAAAGAGGCTTTAGAAAGTAGATGTCCTAGTAAAAGCTCTTGATGAGATAGGTCTATAGGTTAAACGTAGAAAAAACAGCAAAAAGGCGAATCATAGAAGATGGTGAAAATTGAAACATAAAAATTGAAAATGCAATCATAGAGAATATACACACATTTAAACAGTACGAGAGGGAGCATATGTAACAAGCACGAGTGAAATCACGGAAGAAATAAAAATTATCTTACGATCTCGAAAACGCATCTTTGCATTCAGTCCGTAAACTTCCAACCTTGGCAATTAATGTAAAAAGCTGCAGGTGAAAATATAGAGGAGGATTATTCTGCCACTAATACTTAAGGTTGCGAAAGTTGAAGTACGGCCCCAGTAAATGAATATCAATTGCATGTGTTGGAAAATAAGGTTTCCAGAAAGATATACTGGCCGAAAGAGGACGAAATGACTGTAGAACAGAGGAGACTGTATGATGAAGATCTTCACATAAGTTTTGTTTCACCTGATATTGGAAAGTACAATGAAACCACGGCGGCTAAGATGTACTGGCCATGTAGCTCGAATGTGGGAAAACGGAAGATTACATTCTATCATGGTGAGGGAGAAGAAGTCGTTGGGATAACATTAAAAGGAATATGGGAGAGGTAGAGGTTCATGACAATAACGGACTTGATCTTGCCCGGGCTAGGGTCGAACCGCATATGTTTTACTGCCGAGATGAACCTGAAAGTCCTATAATACATAGGTTTATTTGGTATAATAAATTATCACAAACAAGGGATGTCAATCAACTTTAAACTTTTTTAATAACGTATTTCTAAATATAGCTTGAACTATATCACAGTAATACAGATTTAAATTTGATACTAGACAAGATACAATAACAAATTAAAGCTTTGAACTAATGGTGCACAAGAAATGAAAATAAATAATGGAAGAGTATCAGAATTGTTTATTTCAGAAACCTTCTGTCAGGCCTAAGGAAAACATTACTGATAGTGATTTTCTGAAATACAGGATTCATCTGATGACAAACCGTACATCATCATATTTTACGTATATTCGAAATGAAGAAAATGCTTATGATTTGAGTTTCAACTTCATTAAAAAGAATCGTGTAACGATACACTGAATTCCAAAGTTAATAAAACCAAAAACACCCCACAAGTTTCTTTAATGTGTAGTAGTTGATTGTATCTTAGTGGTAGTTGTAGATGACACTGCGTGAGTATATTCTCACTCTAGAAGATTAGTTTATTGAACATTTCTGAAGCTCATAAATAATGCTGCGATTGCTCGCATTAAGCAGGGATGCTTTCCTCTACTTAAATGAAATTAAATTGACGACCATCTATTCGAATAAACGAAATGAATAACCAAAGTTCGCTAATAAATGTCAAACATAAAATGCAATTTTAAGTTCATGAACATAGCTTTTTTGCTATGGGACAGATGTGGAGATAGCTAACATAATATCACATGGACTATCACAACCGTGCCATTCCTCTTCATAATATTTGCCACTACGATCACTGATATTCTCAAAATGGTACCTTTATCAAAGATAATTTATGTTATTATAGTACCATAAGCAGAAATGGGGAGGAAATTAATAGTACAAGTTACAATTATATTTTTTTTTAAATTCTTACAGACAAATATACTATTGCCATAAACACCTTACAAAGGAGAAAATCATACACGTTCCAAACGCAATGAGTGAAGTGGATAAAGTACTTAAAGACGTAAAGAAAGGGGAAATCTCTAATATATAAGTTCACAACAGAGGTGCTTGAATAGGGGGTGAAAATATGAAGAATTAATTGCCTAATTATTCTCAACATGCCAAGGAAAAAATATATATTTCTGTTTGAAAAATGCTAATCTATTCGCTTCAAAAAGGTAACAACGAATGCGTAGAGAAATGTCAGTTCTTTTATTGTCAATAGGTTTGCAAGACATATTACGAATCGTATTGACCAGAGTATTGATCAAATAAATGTACAAGATGGATCTGGCAGTGGATCTATCACAACGGACCAACCACATAATGTTTAGAGTGAGGTTATGGAAAGGATTAACGATTACAAATTTTGACTGTCTCTAGGGTTTTGAAAACTCTTTCGATTCTTTTTTTTAGTAATACCAAAATGAATCATTTTAATGCATTGAAGGTGGGTACATTACGTTATAACGAAACATATACTCGAATGCTACATCTGTCATTATACTACATCAAGATAATGAGCAAGGATGTAAAATTCAGTAAGCGCCCATTATTAATTTCTACAGTTCTGAAGAAAATGTTGAAGAATTTAAATTGGGATCAATGAATAATATTTAATGAAGAATGCGTTAATCACTTTATCTTAGCTGTTGACAATCTTCTTCTGGTTTAAGACCAGAAATTTAAGAACTATTGTGGAAGAATTTGAAAATAGACATGAAAATGAAATTAAGTAAATCAAAGACAATGCAACACGTTCAAAATAAAGAAACTTACAGTAGGTATATGTATGTAGTTGACGAATTTACGGAGGAAGATGCTGAAATCATCGACTGCCAGCATATCCGATGAAATCACTAGCTGAAAATGGTATAGAGCTAATTCAGAAAACTGAACTCTATTGTAAATGGAGTTACCAAAGTGTGTCAGTGAGAGAGTGTGTGATCACTGCGCCTTGGTTGTGGTATTGTACGGGGATAAAATGTTGGTATTGAATGTACAAG
>JAGDQP010058358.1:1572-12571 GCA_022664845.1 Lepisma saccharinum
GGGGTCTCGAGTATTTGGGAGTCAGGCAGAATCACTTCAATAAGCCTCAAATTGGAATTAAGAAACCTGGTTTGTCATCCTGCCAGCAATTTTGATTTGTTTTAAAGGTCGTTAGTCAGATCCTAGCGGCTGACCATCTTGACTGAGGTTTTTCCTAAGTCACATTAGACAAAAGCCGAGATTACGCCTTCAACAAAGGCCCTGGTCGACACCTTTCCGAATCCTTTCCCCTCCCCTGTCCCGACTTAACCTTAGGTACCTAAAGCTTTAAAATTCGGTTCAATTGATGCAGGGACGTCATCCTTCGGGACGAGACAAGCTTACGCTGCAACTACGGTTTTCAAAAACTGGAAGAATATATATAGTTTCATTTATTTACCTATGCATTTTTGTATACAGCTAAATTATTAAACAGGAGAATATCTTCTAACGTTGAAGTAGAATTTTGATTAAGCACCTTGGCAAACTTGTGACTTTCTAAGAATGTCAGTTTATGTTAAATTGACATCTCATCGCTATACCTTCAACCTACCTGATAAAGAGATAAATAATGCATATTAAAATCTTCTTCAAGGCTTGTGCATTTAGAAAAACGTTTCATAAGCACAAAAATCACACTACTATAAATTACTTGAGCCCTCTCCATTTTCTTTAAAAAAAATAATAATGAGAAAGCACAAATAAAAATGACAAAGAATTTAATGTGAGCTGTAGGGATATAATGGGCTTGGATAAAAGTGTAAAAAAATGTACAGAATGTGAGATAAATGTGCTCCCTTAATAGTGCTGAAAAAGTGCTCGAAAGCGCTAAAAAAATGTTCTTAGGATTATAGTGCTTTTATTATGTTCAAATAATGCGCTCGATTTATGTAGTACTTATAATGGAACACATTCGAACACTTCATAACACTTTATTACACAATTGGTATACTTTTAAAACACATTCCTGCTTTTGAAAGTGCCCTAAAAGTGTAAGAAAGTGTGTTTTTTTTTTACAGTGTAAGGTAGGCAGGCCATGTAGCTCGGATGGGGGAAAAACGAACATTATATTATATCCTGGTTGGAAGACCGGATGGAAAGAGGCCATTGGGAAGACCGAGACGTCGTTGGGAGGACAATATTAGAAGAGATCTTCGAGAAGTAGATGTTCGTGATGAAAACTGGCTTGATATTGCCCAGGATAGAATTCAATAGCGAACGTTTGTTACTGCGGCGATGAACTTGCGAGTTCCATAAGCCATAGAGTTAGTTAGTTTATTTCAAAGATTATCTAGCTCTGTGAAACAATTGAATATTAAAATAAATATTAATTCTTAAAGTCTTGAATTATTGAATTCTACAATCAGTGCAAATGTACGGCACAATCAGTTAAACGATTATCCACCTCTTCAACTTAATGAAATGATCCGAAAGGTATGATTCGCAGTTAGTGTGATGCTTGGAAGCGAAATGGAAATATAATAAATCCCTATATTACAGTGTTTTGAATTTACGACACTTGTAGATGTAGCTCTAACTATAGTCACTTGCTCAAAGATGGCCCTCCGTTAAGGACATTTTGTGAAATGACAACTAAACAATTATATTGCGAAACACCAAAGGCGTTGTCTACTACGTTGATATCTTACCTTTACACCGAGACAGTAACTTTTTCGGTATCACGTAATCATGGGAGACTTAAAGAGAATTCTAATGTGTGCAAAGTACCTGTCTTATGCGCATCCCTGTGTCAAGATGGCTCCTTTAGTGTATTTTGTAATTAACAAAGCATTTACTAAAGATTGACACAGACATATGATCATTAAGTAGGCCAGTCTGTGTTTGAAAGTGTGAACAGAATCTGTAATATGCCACCACTATTAAGGTCTAATTATCTTAACAAAATATTAACTAAACATTGCTAGATAAATATTATCATGAAATGACATAATCAGAAGATGACCTTGTTTGAGCAGCAGATAAAACATATAATTTGCCATTATTGGTGAAACCTTGGTGGTGGTGGTTTGTATATAATACAAACGCTACATTCATCACTCGATACCTTGTATCATAAACAGTCTTCATAAAGCTATAGTTTACAATTCTTGCACTGAAACCAGTCTTTCGTTGTATCGATTTACAGTCATCACACTTGCCACAAAAATCTGTAATTCTTTTTTAAAACTTTTTTTTCGAGCGGCGTGTTTCCAAATTCCAATCTTTGAAGCAAGAGCTGATAATTTTCGAAAGAGCAACGACCCGAGCCAAACAGATGAAAAATTACAATTCTAATAGATAATGTATAAATAATTCTGTTCGTAAATTCGGTTGTTGTGTCTTATACTCTTAACTGAGCAATACTAAAACTAAGGAAGATACCAGCTAGAACGCAAAACAAGGTCCATGGAAAACGCCAAATGTGTCTAGTTTGAAATCCGTAATTGTTGAGTAACTTATTATGACAATGTTGAGGTAATAACTTACATTTATTTTATTCAGACGAACAAAACTGTATATAACTTTTGCATTTCTTCCATGAAAAGCTTTGCAGTTGTTAGCATAATATTCTTTCTACGGGAACTACATAATATGTTATGATGCTATATATGTTCAATATAGCTTATTAAGTTTATTATCTTATCTGAAACTGATGCTTTCCTTTTTCTAAGGCTTGCTCGGTTATCATGTTTCTTCGATCTACAAAAAATACCTACAATAAACATTAACTTTGAAAGCAAATTATACTTAAATTAGCTTGGTTTTCAAATCCTTAATTATTGTGTAATTACGTTCAAAGTTTCACTTTTCATAATTTATTATTAAGTTAAAACTTTTAGGTACGATCAATACAAAACTCTAGTGCCATCTACTGATGACTTTATTATACTAATCCTGAAATTTATTTTTATTACATTATGTTCTTTAGTTCACAATGGTTCGTGGTGCACTCAAATCTTGCAACCTTAATTTAGATCATTTCCCGACGTCATAGAATGATGAAATTTTGCAGAGGAACGTAAGTCCGGTAATAATACTGCATTCCATTGTTACTTTTGTATATTTCTTTATATTTTGAAAACATATTTTAATATTTCTTCTAATTGTGAACTTTTTTATGCTAAAATAAATACTAGCCTGCACCGAACTTGGGTTTCACTGGTTGCTGAATACTTTAGGATCTGGATCACAAAACATTAGCTTGAGAAAATGTATACGAACACTGAAATAACCCCTAAAAATAATTAAAAACTCGTTAAAGACATAATTTTCTTAAACAGCTAGTACTAAAGAGTTACAAATAATGCCATTTATGCATGACTCAAGAGAAAAGCATATGGCGCGACAATTGAAGAATTTATGAAAACACTGTATATGAGAGCGAGCCTCATGCTTTTCTTTTTAGTCATGCCTAAACAAAATTATATTTTACTCTTTAGTACGAACTGTTTAAGAAAAGTATGTCTTTGAAAAGTTTATTATTTTCTTAGAGAAAAAGGCAATCAAATCTTCTTTGTGGCCATTAATTTAAATTACAAAAACAATTAAAAGTATTTAAATATCAAATATTAGTAAACTCTGCTTTGTCTAACAAGTTCTTTAGTAAACATACGACTGTGTAAAACCAGGTCTGGTGGCGGTTTGAGTTTCTATCAGGTATCAGGCTCCATGTAAGCTCAGAAAATCCACGTATATAATAAAATGATCAAAGACTAATTAGACTGGTCGATAAATGGAGGGTCGCAAATACGTTTCTGAAAATGATTACGAAATTTATTGTTTACGGGTGCTGATTTAAAAAGTAACTATCATTTGTCCCATCACTCAGCATTTTGTCATCAGCGGAATTGATCTTTGTAATGACAGGGTCAGCCAAAAGTCGCAGTACAGCCTTGTAATTCATAAAGCGCCAAGGTATTCAAGCATCGTAGTTCACAAATGTGGAACTATGGGAAAGAGCTACAGTGATCAACGTGACATCCATCTTGAAATCCGCCATATTAGATGGAATTCAATTTATTTTTAAGTAGGTAGAAGGTAGGTCGAATGTGATACTTGGAATGGCTTTCTGGGAACATTCTCATATTGCTTGATATGTCACGTGATCGACTTGCCATCTACCGAGATAAAAAAAATATCTACACCCAATATTGGAGATTTCAAAATGGCGGCCACGTTGATCACCTAATACAAAATGTAACACTTTCCCACCATTGCGCGTGTGTGTAATTCTACGATGCTTCAATTCCTTGACGGTTAGTGAATTACAAGAACGTACTGCGGCTTTTGCTGTATACTATACATGTTATCTTCCTACTTTGCATGCATGCAATATATGACAGAATGCAATGAGACATTTTAAATATATAATTTCCGGTTTCGGAATAACAAAATACAACCAGGATATCTGAAATGAAGATATGCTTTTCGCTGTTGATCCGCATTATTTAAAACGAAACAACAATACTTTTTTTTAAAAATTGTCAGTAAAGCAAAACAGAAAATAAAATATAAATACGCTTTAAATAAAGTAGTGAGCACCAACATAAAATTCTGCAAAACTCTCGAAAACCCTGTCGATAGAATCTAATGGTGTTATCCAGAACTTCCCTTATATATAAGGAAACATGATAAAATAAGACCTCCGCATTCCGAACGTCCACCTGCGAGTCTCTCTACCCCTGGGCAGACCTGAATAAATTTTCCTTAAATAATGACATTGTACATAAACCATTGTTCCATTGCAGATAACCATAGAACAAGTATCTGTTAACAGAGGAAACAATAATATATATGATTGTATAACTACACTTGAATCATTGTCTTAAGCTTAATTGTTTCAAGATTATTTTATGTTATCCTTAAAAGCAAAATAACGCTAGGGAAAAAAAAAATCATGAAAAAACATAATAATATTTTATTAACATTATTCTTTGAAATATGTTTAATTTCTTGCAAGATGCCAAGAAAGTTTTTGTATTCAATAAAGCGTTGACTAAAAAATTTGTAAGACTAATGAGAACAATTAAAATTATAGTAATAGTATTATTAGTGAGGATCTGAGATAAAAATAATACATTTTTTAACATAATAATTTATTTGTAATTGTTTGAAATATTAACGTATATCAATTAATCGTATATATTTTAAAAGAATATCAATCCAGAATTTGTCTTTTTTTTTAGTTTTGCAGTGTTTTAGAAACTAGCTGCAGGTATTGATTCTGTATATTTTCTGTATATTGATTCATTTTTAAAGCGCGTCATTCCCCAACCTTTACACATCAATAACATATTCACATTGCAATAGTTATACTATCTCATAACTCAGAGAATCAGTTTTCATCTATCGAATCTGCTAACATTTCACTTAATTATTTTCCATTTTATTTTTATTTTTTATAATTTCCCCTAGAAAAACTTGTAGTACTCGACTGGTGCCCTTTTAAAAATATACGATTCAAACGTAAAAATTCAATAGTTAAATATTTCATATGATGGCCATTTTTCTCCCTATACTAGGTATTAACACATTTCGTACAATATTAAATATGCATTTATGGATCAAAATTCACTGCCAAGTAATATTCGTTACGAACAGGAGAAAAACTAATATTGCCTACCATTCACTGTTGTGTGTTTTGTACTTATTATTAATAGCTTATGCAAATACTAGTTCTAACTAAAATTGTTGTAATTGAATCAACTTTTATGTTCCTATTTTAATTGTTGCATTTTACTTGTGAGAAATGGAATAAGGTGAGAAAGAGCGGCTACTACATTAACCCCAAATAGGATTATGGTATTCATTCTGTGGCAGAGAGAAAAACAAGAAGATATTTCACTGACAATACTTGTCTTTAACACATACTTATGGAATCTCTGAACTGCTATACCAAATAGAGCTGCAAAACTCCTCTATGATCCCATTTTTTCCTGTGCGATATTAAGGTAAGTTTTATTTCATGATATATTTTTTTTTCGTTTCCCACCGCACCAAGAGATGGTACTCGCATTAAATGTTAGATATTCTGCCCTCCTTACAGTGGCTCTGTACGTGATGGCCATAAAGGAGGTGAGTGACCGTGGTTTTCCAGCTCGACCCGTTGGCGAAGGGGGTAGAGTGTTAGACCGCTAACCAGAAAGTCCAGGTATCACGTTTTTTCATGATTTTCTTGCAAGAACTTTACATGTTTGTACTTATTCATATGATTGTTCCTTTTTTTTATACCTATAGCATTTCCAAACATTTACACAATTCTTACATGAAGATTAGAAAAGTCAGGTTAGATTGCTTCATTAAAATCATTTTGAAAATTTTACGTATTTCGGTTATAAACCTTAGGTAAGAAGTTTTCGTTACGAGCGATGCATACAACAAACATTACGCTTAATGAAACATTTATGCAACTTACAGAGTACGTAGATCAGCAGATGACTCACAGGTACCACGACGAACTCACGGTGAATTTCACTGCTCCAATCGCCTTTGTACGCAACGAAAAGCTTCATTCGCAGCGCTTTGAGAAAACGTTGGAGAGGGTCATATTTGATCAACTCGAAACATATTTTTTAACATGAGAATCCATCATTTACGTGTTGAATTATAAGCTACGATGTATGAGTATTGAGTCAAGAAACTCTTTATCCGCATAATACTTCTTACACTATGCACTAACTTCGAAGAAACGGAATTCCTCTCGAATTGAGCTGAATATTTCTTCTTGTGAGAGCCGAAAGAGGGACCAATCTTTTAGAGCGGATTTTCATCGGAGATAAAAAGAGAAATTCCCGCTCGAGGAAAGATGGGATTTAAGGGATGGTAGTTCTTTTCGGTGAGAACATAATGATTTTTTTAATGTAATGTACGAGTTTATGTAAATGTAATATCATGCCTTATGAATAATATATCATAAAGTAAAACTTTATATAAAAGAGTTTGGAGCTGAGTCTCATACATTGATTTTTCACAAAATGTAGGGTCGAAGT
This sequence comes from Lepisma saccharinum, assembly GCA_022664845.1. Taxonomy (NCBI): domain Eukaryota; kingdom Metazoa; phylum Arthropoda; class Insecta; order Zygentoma; family Lepismatidae; genus Lepisma; species Lepisma saccharinum. Next base: position 8,541 of record JAGDQP010058358.1, read on the forward strand.
GGGCTATATAGTGAATCATCCTTAGAAATGGGTCGTCTTGGGTGGAGTACAGGGGCGACACTTCAGTATTTGCTTTGGGATAGCAAGATCATTTAGGTCTTATGACATATATCGCTTGGCAAGGGTGTGCGCCAGGGTTTTCAGTTTGTGGGGGTGTAAAATTTGGAGAGTGTAAGTGAAGTTTTTGCAAGGTTTGTATCGATTGTCACCGTAAAAAAAATTAAAAGTTGCGGGGTGCGTTTTATAATTTGGGGCAGACACCCCTAATAGGGAGTCTGGCAGAATCACTGCCCTTGGTACATCCCACCCACCTATTTCCAGGCGTAGTTTTTACTTTATACTCTGCATGTAAGCATTTCACATGCACTTCTTCGCTGTAAATATGCTATAGCTAAATAGAAGTTACACTTATATCTAACATGAAAATAATGGAATTTTAATTAACAATTCGTAAAGTGTTACTTACAGCCATAGAGTTATAAAATCTCCACTAAAGACAGGGCTGGCGCCACAGTCTAAGTGGATTTAAGAAGGTAATATCATGATGCCTCTATCATAGAAGCCCTTGTCCCTATTGGCAAAAAATTGAGACAGTCGATTTTCACAAGCCTCTCTTGAAGCGGATTTTTCACCAGCAAACGTGTTCGCCATGGACAGGAACAGATGGTAATCACTCAGTGCCAGGTCCGGACTATAAGGTGGGATGCATAAGAACCTCCCAACCAAGCTCCCGGAGCTTCTGGCGAGTCACTATCGATGTGTGTTGCCTGGCGTTGTCCTGGTGGAACACAATGCCTCTCCTATTGGCCAAAGCTGGGCGATTGCTGCCTTCAGAGGGTCCAATTGTTGACAGTATAGTTCCGAGTTAAGGGTTTGGCCGTAGGGGAGCAGCTCATAGTAGATAATTCCCTGCCAATCCCACCAAACACACAGCAAAACCTTCTTGGCCGTCAATCCTGGCTTGGGCACCGTTTGCGCCGGTGCACCGCGCTTCGACCACGACCGTTTTCGCGTGACGTTGTCGTAAGTGATCCAATTTTCATCACCAGTCACCAACCGCTTCAGAAATGGGTCGCTTTTGTTGCGATTCAGCAGCGATTCGCAGATGGAAATTCGGCATGAGGTTTTTTTGCGTTAACTCGTGTGGCACCCATAAATCAAGCTTCTTTTTGTATCCAGGCTTATGCAAATGGTTCCACACGGTTTTTTGTGCAATGTTTAGCTCTTGAGCAATCGAAACAGTGCTTACATGACGGTCGGACGCGACAATGTCCATGATTTTATCGACATTTTCGACACTTGGCCTTCCAGTGCGTGGTACATCTTTGACGTCAAAATTACCGGAACGGAATCGACGAAACCAAAATTGCGCGTGATTGGCTGTTACAGTATCAGGACCATAAACACTATTCACATTTGCAGCCGCCTGGCTTGCGTTTTCGCCTTTATCGAAGAAAAACTGTAAAATATAGCGTATTTTCTCTTTGCTAGTGTCCATTTTGACGCGCGCTCACACAACACTGAGTCAACTCATCACAATTATCTGAACAGTGTTTGTAGTACGCAATCTCATCGTTTGAACGCCATCTCGTTGAACCCGATCGGACTTATACAACGCGAGCTACAGATCACTGAAGCCATCTATTGGCAAAATAATGGATTAATTTTTACTACACCAGATATAAAACGCTCTTGATAAATATGATTTTTGTTCTGAAATATATTTTTGTTAAATAAACCAGTAAGAGTTGATACTTAAGCCACATAGCTTAATTTAAAAAAAAATACCTATAAATATAAAACTATTATATAACATTAGGGATACATCGGAAGTGAAATAAATATTACACACACTTATTGCTGATACTGTAATTGTATACAACCAACGGTTTAGTTACATACATTTGCAAAGACAATTATAAAATTGAAAATAGGGTAAGGACACCGGTCGTCGGACATATACTAGTAGTCGGCAATTTTTACGCAAATATATTATTGAAACAAGACGTACGTGATGTCATAAAAAAATGTGTATAAAATTATCTCTAGTTTTCGAACAACTTTAACTTGATATTTAATTTCTACCAGCTGTCGAGAATGACATTATATAAACTACTGAAAAAAAAACAAGATCTGGCTCCCCTGGTTAGCTTAGAAGATGCCGGAAATGTTATCTGAGAATGGAAAAGAGTATATCAACATGCACGGCAGTGCATGAGCCAAGTTCTTCACGTCAGAAAACGTTAGCACTGCCAGAAGCATGTTATACAGGAACAAGAGTTTATGGCAAAATCGACGATTTGGGGGCCCCGTAAGAAAAAAGATGTTAAAGATAGGAATATGAGCTTTTGCCGTTAAGGAGATATGGTAAATATGTGCAGATGTACAAAATTTCATATTCGTATCTCAAACTATGTTCTAGTTGTGGACCCCTGAAATTGCACATTTTAGGCTAACTGACTCACTCACTCACTCACTCACTGACTGACTGACTGACTGACTCACTCATCATATTGTTTAGGATGTTTGGAGTAAGCTAGAAACATGAAATTTGGTATGAAGGTAGAGGATGATAAGTAGATAAAGGAAAAATTCAGACATTTTGAAAAGGTCGCCATCTTGGATTCAAAATGGCCGCAAAACCTAAAATGTCAAAGAATACACAGCCTAAACGGCTAAAGATAGAACAGTGAAATTTGGTATGAAACTACATCATTGATAGCAAATTAAGAAACTTTTTTAAAAATTTGAAAAAGTCGCCATTTTCATTCAAAATGGCCGCCAACCCTAACATTTTAAAGAATACACAGCCCAAACGGCTGCCGCTAGAAAAATGAAATTTAGTTTGACAGTACAACATTATTTGTAGATTATGAAAATATTACAAAATATCTCTAAAGACGCCATCTTGGATCCAAAATGGCGGGCGTCATAAATCCATTTTCCAACTGCTTGAGCCAGAGATAGGAAATTTGGCATAATGATGTATTATCAAGAGTAGTTTAGGAAAACATAACAACGTTTTAAAAAATTCACCATCTTTGATTCAAAATGGCAGCTGAAATACCATTTTTCACATGGTTCGAGATAGAGAAATGAAATTTGGTATGACAGTGTATCATCACGAGTATGTCACGAAAATATAAGAAAACGTTAAAAATGTGTCCATCTTTTATCCAAAATGCCCGCCTAAGCCCCACTTTATAATGACTGAAGCTAGAGAAACGAAATTTGGTATGAAGGTGTACCATTACGAGTAGGTTAGAATAAATTCGGCTCGTCTCCCCTACTAGGTTACAGTTCCCAGCTGGAGCCTGATTGCGATAAAGGGGTTGCGCCCCAGCGAGGCCATCTTGGAATTCTGGGGGCAGCGCCCCATTGAGGCGAAGCGAGTATATACATTACACAAGTGTAAAAAGCTGCGAAATACGAGCAAAAGCACCAGGGGTGCAAACTGTCCAGTCAACTCCTTCAACCTTAAAAAGTGGTGAAATGGAATATGGATGAGCCTAGTTCCTCGTGCCAACTTCCAATACTCCTGCGTGTCCCACCAAGTTTTACTCGTCATAAACGTTAGCATTGCCAGGAGCATGTTATACAGGCAGAATGTGGGCGTTTCCCCATTCGACGCAGCGCTCTGGAGTATGAGGGGATATCTGCATCATGTGGCGCAGTGCACTGCAGATTCTGGTTGTGATAAAAAGACGCAGTTCCTCCAAACTCCTCAAGTTCGATGCGCGGCCTGCCGTGGGATTCTTGGCGCAGCGACGCGAGCGAATCGATGTCAGTATCAACACGTACGGCAGTGCATGCAGCCGAGTTCCACGTGTCACAAAACGTCAGCATGTTATACAGGAAGAAGAGTTTATTGCGAAATCAGCGATTTTGAGGTTCTGTAAGAAAAAAGATGTTAAAAATTGAAATATGAAATTTCGAAGTATGACGGTATATCATCACTAGTAGATTACAAAATATCTGCAAAGACATCATTTTGAATCCAAAATGGCTGACTTCATAATCCATTTTCCAGA
>JAGDQP010058359.1:650-12571 GCA_022664845.1 Lepisma saccharinum
TGGTCCAAACTACTTGGAGACACTTAAGTGGGAGGTGCTACCCCATCCCGCTTATTCACCAGACCTGGCCCCTACAGACTACCATTTGTTTGCGTCGATGGGCCACACCCTCGCTGAACAGCACTTCGATTCGTATGCAGACGTCCGAAAATGGCTTGATGAGTGGGGTTTGCCTCGAAAGAGCAGGACTTTTTTGGCATGGTATCCACAAATTGCCCGAGAGGTGGGCAAAATGTGTAGCTAGCGAGGGAAAGTACTTTGAATAACTTGCTCTGTGCTTTCTATGAACACACCATGTGTTTTGTTGGACTACAAAACAGCGGATTTAAGCTTATACACCTGGTATACTAAAGTTTTAAGGTATTACTTGGTTCTTACTATTTAAGTATTATGTACTTCCGAAAGTTTGACATAAAATTAAGTAAAACCATATTTAAAAAAAAAAAAAGAAAAAGAAAATAATATGCTGCTAACAAGGTCTCGATCCGCTCCTAGTATTAGTAAATGGAAAAACTAATCATAGGGCAGTAATATTTGAGTTTGAAAAACCGCAATTGCAAACTTGGGTTGATGACTTTAATTTTGGAGGGTTTTTTTTTTTCTTTTCTTTTTTTCTTTTTCTCTCACTGCAGTTTACGGTCCTCTACTGTTGGTTACGATATAATTTTGTAGCATTCACACCCAGCAACATTTCCAGGTGTCTGAAAATGAGTATCGAAATAATACTTAGTGATAGTATTTTAGTTCTTATAGAAATAAGAACTCTGAGAAATCTATTCTTGTTACCAGAACAAGTTTTCTTCGAGATATTTTCATTTTTTTTACGATGCTTGATTCCAGAATGTCCCTCAGAAGAAGCGCTCAAATTTGAACGTCACCAAGAGAACTGAAGCATCCGCACCAACTCCCATGCGACGAAGCGCCCGAATCAGCATTTTGCCAAGAGTGTCCTATGCTGATGGTAAGTCCAGCTACATTCAAATATTGACGTGTTAAACACAATTGTTGAGATGGCAGTGTACACAGTTTATACAAGTACTGAGAGAAAAAAGCAGTGTTTTGACTATAAATAAATTGTGGTACTAGAAATTAACTGACACGTCATGAACCCAAAAGTTTTTATTGCTTTTATATTTGGAATGCCTGTTTGGGTAGATCCCACTTGAAGGTATGATTGTACGTGTAGCAGGAACTTGCTTATAGAGACTTGATACGGTGGAGTGCGTAGTAGTAAAAAAGCGAGGTCCTACGTACAGGTTGTTTAAATTGTGTTACGCAGCCTGGCTAGTAGAATGTTGTTCTTTGATCACGCAAAGGAATTTAATAGCACCTTATCGATTAGACTGTAGGTTCGAGATATTGAGCTTGTTGATTGAAATGCCCGGAAAACCAGTGAACTCAAATTTTTATTATAATACAAACATTTGGAAAGGAAAGCCTGTATTTCTTCATCAAGCTCAGACCTGAATCTTGATTTTCTGTAGTACTTTGTATTTCTGGGCTATTTTAGAACTCTTGATTGATAGCATAGCGCTACGCAGCTATTGCTAACCATGATGCGGGACGTTATATTCCCGCTTTATCCGTTTGTCCGTGTCAAAAAATATATACTGAGCACATATGTTAACTCGCATAACAATTAAGTTATAGTGAGTTGCGTAACATAGTAGGAACTCAGTGCTCTATTGAAAAGTACCAGACCATAGCGAAAGTTAATTGTTAATAATTTTAGGTTCCTGTCAGGTGACCCTTGGAACCTAAGCGATTACTAGTAGAGTCGCAATAGTGACTTGTTAAGTAAATTATTACTTCTGTTCGGTTTCTAAAATCCACACACACATGCCTCAGCCGGTACTCGAAACCAGAACCTTGGGGACACTGCCCGTGCACGTTAGACCATGCCTCCGCGGTCAGCATTATTTTCTGTTGTTCGTCTTAAATTAAGCAATGGAAGCGTAAAAATCTTCCAATTCTGCTCTGTCTCAACAACTATAGTGTATTTTATTTCTTAAGAACTTTTTTTCCAAAACATTTCCCCCAGAAACCCCCTACTGCGCAAAGGAAGTGACAGGGTCGTGTCGTAAATAATTTATTGCCTTCCCGATTTTTGCAGGGTTTACACCCTCTAGAAATTTAGTTTGAGTTTGTTTGTGTTTGTTTGAGGAAAAGAAAGCAGAGTGTCGGATTTTTTTTTAGACCGTGGTTGTCAGGTGAAGTTGCAGATAGAGAGCCTGTTGCTGGACCTTCTTCGCAAGGGGATCAAGGAGACAATGCTGTTGCTGGGCTTTCTACACAACATACAGCAGCAAAGAAGGATAGTGTAATTGGAAAAGGGGCAAAGTTAAGAAAGCAAACTGTGAAAATAGTAAAAAAAAAAATGTACATAATTTTATTCGTGGTGTTGTGGGCAATAAAGGGGTATTGCCGAGCAAGAACATTAATAAATTAACGGAAGCGGCGACAGGTGTCAGTGAATCGACAATAAAAATAATTTCAAAAATTGCCGATTCGGACAGTTACCAAACTCCAACAAAGAAGAAAGTGAACAAGTAGAACGTTGAATTCGATAAGATTGACAATTTCACTCGACATTTATTACGGCAAACAGTGTACGAATTCTACAAGAGCGGAACGTCACCTTCAGTAGAGCTGCTCACAGACGCAATCCGTAAGAAAACGTCTGGAACTTAGTATGAATTCCCATATAGCACTTCAACAGTATATCGACTATTGATAACAATGGGGTTTTCCTATAAGGTGGTAAAAAGAAAGTCTGCCAGGTCCTCCCACTTTCATCATTCCATCAATTCATCCCATCATCATCCACCATCCAGCTTGAACAAAAGTTGCCTAAAGGCCTTAAAACTAAATTCAAAAATTCATATATAATTAAGTCGTCTAATTATGTAAATCATTGGCCAGAACTTTTTTCGTTTGGGGGGGGGGGGTAGCCAGACTCTATTTCCTGTTTCTACCATATTTTTATACAAATTATGTAAAATATCTCTAATAATAATAATCACTAGGACTCATTTATCGACATATTACCGAGGGAAAACTGAAAACACCAGTCAGGTTCACCGGCACTGGAAATCGAATCTGGGTCCTTTCGATTACAATTCAAGCATTACTGACAAACTCATTCAGATCAACTTTATATTTCTTAATGAAGTTTTGACGAAGCGTTTATTTTTGGTGGAAGTAAAATTTTATTTTTATGGAGGTTGGCAACGTCGTTCATCTGTTAGTATTTACGATGCGGTTAGAAGCACGTGCCCTGTGGGTTGTTAAAAGGTTTTGTTTCAGACAAGGGACGAAGGTTCTTATGCTATGGAAGAAACTATATATTTCAATTCACGTGGCTCTTTTAACATACATAATAATGAAATAAAAATCTCCGCCCCCCCCCCCCCCCCCCCTTTTTAAAAATGGTTCACGTTTTTACTTTATCAAAGAAGCTAATACAATTCTGCTTTGTGTTTATGTTGATGGATCTTCAAATTCTAATAAAATTGTAACCCGGAATCGCATGTGCTAAGCAGTGCTGCTTCCTTTGTTGTCCTTGACGCGAGGTATCAATAGATATTTACCAATCTGAGAAACCGAAAAAAAAGCCGTGTATTTGATATGTCTAAAGAATTTCTAATAAGTAGTTAAAATTTTGTAGAAAAACATCCATAAAGCACTAGCAGGTGTGTTACTTATTATTTTTTTTTTTAATTATTATTATTATTGATTTCCTTGAATTTTATTCCTTATTTGTGTCCTCAGGTTTAATTTCAACCAAACGGACATGAAAATTGGTTCTGGATAGAATTTTGTGCAAGCACAGGATTTATTATTATTCTAACAAGAAGGTAGATTTTCCGCAAGTTGGTGGCTTCTTCACTGCATAACATAATCTAGTCAGAATGCAGTGGTACTTTTCCCAATATGTATGGATTGCAACAGGGTCTTTCATATGAGAAAAACACTTCTTCCAATCGGTCCTTACTTCGATCCTTTTATTCTTGGACAATTAATCAGCATGTTATAAAAATGGCTTCCGTAGGCATCAGGAGGGGAATTTCAATTTCCCAATATGTAAATTCGTTCGTGGGTCAACTTTCATGAGTTCATTACAAAGTGCTGAAAGCTGAGTCGCACCACGATTTGTTTTGTTTTTTTACTTCCGTTGCATCGTATTTTCTTTCTTCCGGAACTGCCATGGAGCTCTTCTGTTTGTATGTACTCAGAATTCATGGCTTTGAAAAACTGAGTTGGTATATGTATTTAAACACACTAGTTAGATGTTCTTAAAAATAGTGCTACTTCAAAAATTATATATAGGAAAATAATAAAGCTAAGTCAAAGGAAACTGTCTTAGGGTGCCCCAAAGTAAAGGAATGTCTGTCTTGACATAGTAATCGAAAAACCATAATAGCGTTCAAACATGTTTTAGCTACCAACCTGTATTTTATTTTCAGTCGCTAAATGAATGCGTATGTTAACAGGAAATGTATATAATGTCCATGCGCTAGAGTATACTTGCCTCCATAAATAAAATTGCGAGGTGTTATTTGACCTTCCTATATTCCTCCTATACCTACTGTCACCCTAATAGTCTTTAGCAGCAGTGCTACTAGCAATAATGAATTGGAAGTCTAAACCTAAAATAGTATATAACGAGTACAAAACTGTAAACATTTTCTGGAATCGCAGTAGCTCATTGTTATACCACTCACCTCTGATGCTTGGGATCCTCAGTTCGATCCCAGCTCATTCCATGTGGTCTTCGTGCTGGACAAACACCGTGTGCGTGGGTTTCCTCGGGGTTCTCCCGTTTCCTCCCACTTTCTTCATTTCAGCAATTCTCCCATCATCCACACGGCCTGAACAGAAGTTGCCTAAAAGCCTTCTTAGATTGTATGCTTCCCTAGTTAAAGTTCTCAATAGATGTCGTTTAATCTTAATGTTGTATTACTCTATCTATTGCGAATCATAATTGAAATACCATTTACTTTATTAGTTGTATTTATTTTTCTTTTTGTACATAACATCGTGTATTACAATAACAGATTTATTCAGCCTGAGCCGTAAGTGCCTGAAGGCCATAAAGAAATTCATGCTCATGCAATTATTCGATGTATATATATATATATATATATATATAAACATATTTAGAAGTTCCCATAAATTGTTTTCTCTCATGAACCAGAAATTTTGTGGGTACAGCTTTTGTCTCATTTTTTATCGTAAATATCAAATATTACACTATATTAGATTGATTTTTTAAATGGCAGTTATCTGTCCGTTTTCCATTATTAATATTGATTAGGTTTTATTAGTATCACTTTTCACCGCAAGGCGGGAATGTCACTAGTGTTGACGTTTGTTTTTTTTTGTTCTACTACAGTTCAATCTCTGTAATCCGACCGAGATAGTCATGTGGTATGAGGCATTAGGACAGTGTCTCTAAGGTCGCGGGTTCGAATCCCACCTGGGGGCGGCATGAATGTTTGTGGAGTTTAACAAGCACTACACTCATTTAATCGTTACGTGCCGAAGTCAGAAAGTGACTAAAATTGTCCATACAAAATAAACATTATCAAGGAATCTGGCTCCACCACCCCACCTCCCGCGCCTTAGTGTAGAGTACTCTGGAAATATCTGATTTTCCTTTAAATTATTGTTGCTTGTTCAGGTGTGTTTAATATCAACTGTGGTTAAATTTTGTGACAGGATAGTTACAAATTCTGGGTTCATTAATGGTGTATCTGTCTATCACTTAAATGAATATGTACGAAGTGTGTGCAAAAATAAATGGTAGCCAATAAATTCCAATAATCTGGCATCGCTCCCGTCCTGAGAGGGCCAGATTGCTGAGACTGTACTGGATATCCAATTTTCACTTCTGTCTTTGTCATTGTTGTATTTTTGTAACCATATTTTTGACATGTATCCTTGCGAAATCTCTGTGTGTTTACTTCAACAATGTGAAAGGGAATTAATTTAGTTTTTCATCTGCGGGTTGCTGTGTATGGTTAAGATAAGTGTTATAAGTACGACCTCTTATAATCCTCCATTAACACAGAAAAGTTGCCGTTTTGTTCACTAAAATTGCTAGATTTGGTTATAAAATTCATAACACTTTTCAGCAATTTCACAATGTGCATGTAAAATTACGTAACTATTGTGGAACGAGGTTAACAGAGAGAAGTATTAGAAACTGTTTGGAAAGCCATTTTTAAGCTGCGAAAAACAAGGTGTAGTTCTTGATTTGAAGTTTAAAAATGTCGTTACAGTATCTCATAGTCCAGTTGTGGTTGAGGATAAACGGAGAGAAGGGTTCTCCCAAGACGCTATCTGCCTGTTGTCGAGTGTTGCTACGAAAGAAGAACGGAACAAGGCAATGTTGAGTTTGTTGAACAGGGGGAATCTCAAGCAGTTGAAGAAGCTCCCGTGTGTTGGGGAGAAAACTGCAATAACCCTCTTAAATTTTAGGTAAGTTATACACCATAGTAGTAGTTTAATTTTATACTAATTGAACGTACAGGAATATCATGTCATTCATTAAGCTCCAAGAGACAGAGAGGGAGGAATGGCCTTCAGGTGTGATTATTTTTCTGCTGGTCCTGATGGGCAATTGTTAGCCAGCACCAGGGAGGTTACGTGAGATGAGAATAGGAGTGGTTGCAGTGCTTCAGAAAATGGAGGAAGGTTGTAGCAAAAAGTAGTGTATTCTTGTAGAGCCCGTTTGCGAAAACTTTAGCCGATTGAATACGTCATTCAGCTCCTTCCGCCGTTGTGGTTCTGGGAACCGCTGGAAAAGGCAGTTATGTTAGTAGTAAGAATTATCTAGTGTCCTACTCTCATGAAGCTACATACGTGGCCTTGAAGGTTGGTTTTTCATCTGAGAGTGGCGTGTGTGCCATCTGAAGAAGTGATGTAACATTCGATATGGTTTATTTATTTATTTAACTCCACGGAGCTTTTTTTGTTTTGTTTTTTCAATGAACTGATAACTTTTCGATTCTCAATTAATGTGTGCTTGATTATATTTTTACAAAAATCTATATTTCTAACTGATTCACATGTTTTATTACTGTGTATGTTCGTTTAAATTTGTGGAGACATAGAGTTCAGTTTGATTACTTGTGCATACTTGCATACAGTCAGTTAAAAAAATTATCCACCATCACCTTCACTTTCGTAAGGTGCCTGGAAGAGGGTTTCGAGACAACTAACTGTTCCCCAAAAGCAAGAGAGAGTTCACGTCTGTTCACGATTGCTTGTTTATTTCAAAGACGGCAAGTCTTTTCTGGAACAGATGCGACATGGGTGATAGGATTTTAATCTGTTTGGTCCCTTAGAGGAACATTTGAGTGTCAGACGTCAGGACAAATCCTTCTATTCTGTCGGTATGAACGCATTGGTATGTCAAAAATACTATGTTGTTAATTAAGATTACTTCGAAAAATAGGTGTTCTTTACTGGTCAGTATTTTCTCATCCGGTTTAAACATGAACAATCCTCGTCTATTTGTCTGCCCGATATACGAATGCATACCAGTGGACCAGTGTATACTAAACATTGCATGTCTGCCTCAGAAGACTGTAAACTGTCTGCTTCATGAACCATATAGTTGATATTTATCTGTCAGGAACAAAACAAGTAAGTTCCAAGTATCCTGCACAGAAAACATTAAGTAACATATCCTATCTCCTATGCAGTAGAAACAACATATGTTGTAGATTACAGGTAAGGAGGATGTGGTTGTTTATAACACGGAAAAGAAAAAAAATTTGTAGTAACCAATTTTGAAATGCGGGGATTGTGCGTACAAGAGAGGCCTGAACACTTCTTTGTAATTACTGTACCTGAAACTGTCCTCACCGAGGGACTTTATCCCTCAGCCTTGAGGCAGAGTTAGGCTCCAGTGCCAGTACAGACCAGAAAAATAATTAAAGCTATGTACTCTCTCACACAAAGATGTTTTAAAATCGAATTCTGATTCTTGAAAAGTAGACTCCTTTTTGTACTGCCTTTAACAAGGATTGAGCTAAGTGTTTATCACATTATGTAATTTTCACATTCATACTTGAAATATTGATTTTCAGGTCAACATATGGGCCGTTTCAGTCTCTCAACGATCTCCAGCAAGTTCTTGGACAGAAATGTGCTCAAAGATTTTATTTGGTAAGATCAATTACTTAACTTCCTTATCTTGAGCTAAATTTAATTTATTAAAGCATCCTTACTCAATTCATGGAAGGGTATAGTAGTGTAAAGTTTCCTCTTATTCGGGCACGATAGAGGAAGACTGATCTAAGTCCACTTTTGTTGAAAATTAGTTTTATACACAAAATGATATCTATGTGGCTGCTTTTCTCCGCAGCAATTTTTAGATCAGTTCTTCTCTGTAATGCCCTCTTTTCCTGCTTAATTTTACTACATAAATCGGAGATTTCCAACCAGGGTTCCGCGAAAATCAATAAATATGTATTGAAAACCTAGGAACTGTTGTTTTCTTCTCTTACTATACAATACTGCTTTATATTTTGCTCTAAACAAGATTAAAATATTACGTGCTAGGCAGGTGCCGCTTCACAAAGTTTTGTTATATATTTCTGGGGCTCCCCGTGACGAAAAAGGTTGGGAAACACTGAAATAATATATTGAATGATGAACTCTGCCTCGCTTATAGATTAATGCTGTTAAAACAACACTAACCGTGGTCATTTTGCAGACACCAAGCTTCATAGAAGTCGGAGTGGCCGAGAGGTTAGCGTGTGGTCACGGGTTCAGTTCGCATTGGGGTTCATTGAACGGAATGTTTGGGAGTCTACTTTACCAAAAGCTGAAGGTCCATCCCCAGAAGCTGACCAGCTCGTTTAGGACGTTAATAATTCAGTCATCCACGCTTCATAGTTTACTAAGAATTAAATGTACAGGGTGTTAGGAAATGCGGGCACAAACTTTGCAAATACCTTAGACCAAAGCAGGTTAAACATTGTACATTAACATGATGGAAGAACTCATCGTTTCGCAGTTACAGAAGGTCGTGGTTCGAGCCCAATCTGCATACAATAGTAGATAAAATGAGTATTTCTCAATAAGTCTAAAGTTTAAAGAGCATTGTTGGAAGTTAGATTGAATCACTATAATCAAACAAGATAAAATGTGATATCACTATGGTTGACAGTGTTGCCAGTTAGGTATAAAGTTATATATATATCGGATTATTGGAAAAATAGGATCCAACATTATCATGTCTGAAGCACAGAATACAGTGTTGGTAACTCTAAAAAAAATATATAAAGTGAAATGTGTACTCAATATTGTGAAACCGGTCGTTTCCAGGTTACGCTTTTTATAAGTTTTTATTCAACTTCACTTGTTAGTTAGAATTTAGTTGTAAGCTAATTGTTGCTCACATGCGTACTTCCGATGACAATACAGTATTTTCATATTCCGAATCGGATATTGTTCTCTAGTTGTTAGTGTTGCCATCCTTTCCAAGAATTCAGTTTTTCAAATTGCTTCCATACTGTTGGGCATGGTCCGCATCAAACTTGGTTTAAACGTGAATCGACAGAATGGGAAAATAGTACGGGTGTCTCCGTCCCCAAGTACCCCAATTGTCAGTCTTGCTAACCTACTTAAAAATTCCACTTATATCTGTACCAAACTTGCAATTTGGTTACTGGGACAGGACATAGTGAGAGGGGCCGCGGTGGCTCAATGGTAGAGCGCTTATCTCTGGTGCTAGGGGTCGTCGGTTCGATCCGTGCTCATGCCATCTGGGCTTTGTGGTGGACAAACACCGTGTGCGTAGGTTTTCTCGAGATTCTCCGGTTTCCTCCCACTTCCTTCATCCATCCGGCCTGAGCCAAAGTTGCCTAAAGGCCTTAAATTACATTCAGATTAAGTGGCAAGACACCTTGCAAGAACGACGCTGTAGCAGAAATTCAAAGAATGCGAAATTATAGACTCGAAGACTATTCTAGACCTGTCGCTCTCGCTGTGTTCTCTGAATTCATTTCCCTTCAAGTTAACGCGATTCAAGTGTTCTCCCTCAACTGATGCAAGTTGTTGTGCAACCTGGCGAAGAACATGAGTATAGCATATTCTGTAGAACTAGAATTTGCTATTATTTTAAGGTCCAGTTGTAACATTGTTTATGTATTCTACATAGTATGGACAAATAATATATGTTGAGTAAAAAAAAGAACTTGCATTTATATGCTAGACGGGCAACTATGGCCTAACCCTGTCACATATCTGAGCGATTACATCTCTGTATTTTATATAAGAACAACTATATTTTAGACTGAACAATTTTTTAAACATATAGTACTACATTATGATAGTAGGCCTAATATAATTACTGTACTGTATTTTTACTGAACATTGCAAGGATTTTTTCAGATAATTCGTTCACAATTAAGAGTATAAATTAAATTTAGCATGTGCAAAATGCTAAAATCCAAATGTTATTTTTTACTGCGTCGTGACTCGGTTAAACGAGAGTCTTGTGCAATGCAATCCCTTTCTTTCCCAAGTGAGTTTGAGTTAATGACTATTGTTATCAATTGAATATGTTACTGTAGAAGATTTCTTTGTTACCTGTGTTGAAAGTAGGTAGACAATAACTTTGTTCTTTTGAGTTGCTTAGAATAAGGTGGCATCTAATGCTCGAATGGCAGATCTTAGGGATTCGCAGCTGATACCGTGCCGACGATCTGTCACCTTTGGAATAGCTATAGATGCCTTTTCTCAAATACGTGTAATTATTAACTTTATTTTTTTTTTCTTGCTTTGTGTTAATATTTGTATTATTTAGGAACATTAAAATGCTTACCCCTCCTGCAATCAAATGTGTATATCACAATTGAAAGTACAAACTTGAAGTGTATTTAACATCATGTTAAGTACAACAATTAATGTTTTTATTATTTATTTACAGAAAAATGCAGTGAATCTATGAAGAAGTTATTGAAATCTGGTTCCAATTTACATTTTGAACAAAACTGGGAATTAGAATTATATGTATATTTCGCTTTAATCCTGTTAAGGCAACAACAGTATTCACAATCGTTTTTCTTTGTGTGTATGTGCATATCATACGTGTATCCAACTACAGTTACGAGTTACCTTAGTGAGTTGTGTTCCCAGTACGTGTCAATAAATGAATATTTGTTGTTAGCAGGAAATACAGTGGATGGATGGTAGTGAGTGATTATTCATTATACTTTTGTGGTGAAGCTGATGTCGAAGTATGTAGTACGTACTCTCCAGAAACATTAAAAAAATATATATGTACATTAATAGTGCAATATTCAAACAAACTTTTTTTTATCATTGATGAGGAATGCTTGTAAAATTAATTTAAATTTTAATTAAACACTGATTGAACAGATATCACTTGTTAGGAGAAAACAATGTTTTGCAAACCAATAGAATTTTTAATTATTAATTAATAGTTCTCGTTCAATGGAAATATGCCAACATGCACCAAAATACAACACGATGAAAGAATGGAATACTATTATAATGTAAAATATTATTAGAGGTCAAAGTACTTTTTAAAAGATGTTTACATGTATTTATTTTTGTATATATATTTTTATGCTTAACGAAGTTTTTTTATATAAAGTGCCTTGAATATCTGTAATTTCCAATATAAACAATGCAGCTTTAGATTTTAATACAAGGACAGTAAGAACTTGGAAAGTTCTAGTTCCATTGTTCTAAATATAATGTTTTAGTCAGTAACTATTAATAGCGGATATTTTATATTAGTCTTTTGCATCTTTTTCTCCTGAAAATGAATGAGTGGATTTTGAAGACTGAAGATGCAGAAACAATATTTTGTTTATTTCCGTATGCTTGTATATATGTGTGTGCTTGAGTTTTTGTATTTTCATTTAGATTGTGTT